>JABUQX010014522.1:0-51866 GCA_015478945.1 Trachelipus rathkii
AGAGTAGGAAGAATTCGCATCGCCGGAAAGAGCGTTCTTAGCTGTCGTTGTACTAATTACTTTGCACAACGGATATGCGGCGGCGACCAAGTAGGCAACGTTAATATAGACGAAACTGATATTGTAAAAAGGAAATATATGTCGTCAAATGTTTTACTTTGGAGGTATAGTCAGGGATGATTCTGAAACAGCACAAAATGTTTAGATTAACATCATTTATGTTAGATTAAACAGATTATTCGGCACAATGTTCCTTCACCAAGAATATATTAAGTACAATTTTTCTATTTCCATTATGAATGAGAAAAGGATACGGGTGGGAAGGCGGAGAAAAGAAAGAACGAGATTTCGGAGTGTGAACAATAAAAAAAGTCTTTGTATATTTCCTTTTTCTCTCACCTCATTACCGAAATTTTCACTACGCTAACGCGTCAGTATTTCATAAAATCTGGCTTCATTGTAATCTTGACGTTCGTTAAAAAGGGGCACTGGAGTACAACGAAAGCGTTGTTTTTTTGATTTCCACGTTCTAATACACACTAGTTCCTTTTTAATCTCGTCGACAGCGGCGGAGATGTTATTGCAAAAGTAAACTTAGAGTAGTTTCTTTCGGTGACTGAACCTTATAACACCTCGTGCTCCGATTCGTATCCGTAAAAGAATCCGACTGTGATGAATTACTTCTCAGATCGTATCATCTATCGTGTATTCCAGTCGTCCAGTTTCGACTAGGAGAACGAGCTGCTGGTGACGGATTTTGCTGTTTTTGTCTCGTACAATCGAGTTATAAAAATAAGCAAGCAGTCCATAAATCGTCTAAAGCTCATATATTTATGAAATTTATTTATATTATAGAGATTCGTACGCGAACATATTACTCCTCAGGCAGTTGCTACCTTCACAAATCGTTTTGGTTTCACTTTCTCTGATAACAAGTGTAATTTCTGCACATTCCCTCTAACCTGTCATCGCCGTCTGCTGCTTGCGGCTTTTTGCGCTGCTCTATGCTCACTAGGCCTGTCAGAAAGAGCTTTCGCTTGCTCCGAAATGCTGCTGGCTTAGCTGGGGCGTGCGCTCTGAGCTGCTCTGGCTCGCCGCTTGCTTCGCTTTTTTAGTGGACACTATATTCGTCGTCGAACAAAGGTAACCTGTACCTCGAGCGGTTGCTGTTGTTTTGCTACGCAAGGCTGCTCGCTGATGCTGAGCTGCTGGGGCGTATTCCTATTCAATTTCGTGAAGAGAAGAGTGACCTCTCGGATGAGCGTTATTGTTTTGTTATCTTGCTCATCCTTTAAAGCTGCTAAAGCTCGCGCACTCTGACTAGCTGATAAAGTCCTTCGGAACCGGGCCATGGAAAAGCGCCATTGCTCGCTCGGATAACACAAGAGGTGAGTCATCTCAATGGTCGGTTGCTGTTGTATGTGCTTTGTTAGCCTGCTGCTGATGCGAATGCTTTGGGCGCGCTTCGTTATTCTCTTCTATTTAGCAGTGAAAAAAGGTGACATCTCACAGCGGTTCGTTGTTGTTGCTGCTGATCGCTAGCTGCCTGCACCTTGAAGCTCAGCTATGAACTGCTTGCTGGACCCTTACCACTTTGGGAGTTGGTAACACTCCAACCGCCGTAAACACACTACAGCTGAGGATACTCTTTTACACTGTCGCCTCTCAAATTGAAGAAAACAGAACACACTAGTTAAAGGTGCCTGCCTGAGCTGCTGGCCTGTGCTGTGGCTGGGAGCGAGCTGCTGGCCAAGCTTACAATAGCCCCGGCATATAAGGGCTCTGGCTGCTGCTCCAATGCTGCGCGTCGCTCAGAGCTATCCGAGACTGGGAGATGTATTCGCTAAACACAGCAGACTGCGGTCTTTCACCCTCGTGAAAAAAAGAGACATCTTTGCACATCCCTAATGCCTATATAGGTAATTAAGTTGCCAGTATTACTTGAACTTGCTTGCATTAAGCTTAGCTTACGCTTAGCTGCTGCTTAGTCATGAGCTGTGGGCTTGTATTTCAGTAGGAACCAATACAACTGTAGCCAGCTGTTGAGCTGCTGCTGGGTGTATTCAGCGAACAAAATATACGTGCCAGTTGCTATCGCTCATGCCTGCTGCTGCTAGCTGTGCTTAGCCTTAGCTGCTTAGCTGCTTATGCCTGCTGTTATAGCTGCTGCTGGTGCCTTAGCTGCGTAGCTGCGGTTTTGAGCGTATAGCTCGTGAGCTGCTGGCCTGGGAGAATGTCATTTGGGTAACAGCAAGCTTGCGGTCTTTTTACACCCTCGTGAAAAAACTATGATGAATTCGGATAAAAGGCTGTTTTGCAGTACGCTGCTTATGCTCGCTTACGCTGATGCTGCATTGCATATAGTTGTCTAGCTGCTTGCCTTATGAGTGAATACCTGATATTGGTAACCAGCAGCTGTCGGTCTTTTCACCTTCGTTGAAAATAGAATCGTTAAAGTTGTCTGCTGCGCCTGCTGCTGTGCTATGTTGCTGGCTGCTGCCTTGACTGTCTAGCATAGCTGTAATATATTGGTAATACCTTGTAATAAATCTCGCGTTCTGGGTAAGGACAACAAACGCGGGTTATACAATGATTTTCTGCTGTAAGGTATTTCGAAGTCTTCTAGGATTGTATCTAACCTTCTTTATAGATTAACAAAACGAGTACAGTTACTTATTTTTTTGCGTTGTATTGGTTGTATTCTGAATCAACATTTATGGCGATAATTGTAAAACGGTCGGTTTGAGTATCAGATGATATGGCCCAATATACTTGGGTAGTGCTTTCTTCAAAATTTAGCATCTCGTGAAGTTGTTTTTGTGATTGGTATTGATGTCCAGTAATTTTTCCACCTTACATAATAGTCGAAATACATATATCTTGTTTATATATCCTGAGCGAAATTATACGCAACTTGATAGCCTTTCTAAATTCCCTAAATGAATTGTAATTAGTTGTAGAGCAGTATAGTTTGGAGGACATAAAATTTGCTGCTTCTGAGCCAACAGAAAGCAATGCGATAATATTTAGGGTAGTTACTTGTTCGGCGATGGGCGTTCATCGCACAAGACGGCTTGCGTCGAGACAATACTTAAAAAAGAGTGCTGAGACGATGGAATTTCTTCTCTATTAGGCAGTCGTATAGATGTACGAGTAAACAAAGATGTAAATCCTCTTATCAAAAATTGTAGTTTTTTCAATCTCCTTTAATCCTTCGTTTTCCCACAATGGACTCAATTCCTTTCGATGTATTCTCAAATCCCAATCTCACGTCTGAAACTAATATTTTAATATTCACATTAATTATACACATTTTCGATATGATAATAATGAGGAAAATATATTATAAATTTTTTTCTAGAGCTCTAAAAAATATCAAAATGATGTTTTTTTCAAGCAGAAGTGTTTTATCGAATATCGGAATTTTTATATTTTCATGTACTTATAATTTATGTTTCCTTTACTTTTTATGGTATAAAAAAAACATATCACAATCGTGCCTTCTTCATATTTTTGGCACACGAATATACAAATCGAATACTGAGGCTGTCCACCCTGCGATGACTTCTTCTGAGTTGCCGTCTCATACTATTTGTTTACTGAAAACTGAGGCTGAGCTGGCTACTGAGACTGAGTCTGAGTTGGCGATGCGCCGAGAAGTGTGGCTGGTGAGGAGTGTTGCGAGAGAGACTGAGCTGAGTGATCGAGAGAGCTATATTACGAAAAACGTTCTATTTTGCAGTTCGGATTCGAGGCACATGGTATTTTGAGGTGACAAGTTCTGGAGTCACAAACTACTTGTTTATTTATCGATATCTTAAATCAGTGTGATGTGTCTATATTACTTTGTCTCTATGAAGAAATATTATTAAATAAGAGACATTTTTAAAATGTCCTCCATAAAATAAATTTAATAAAAAACAGTGCTTTCCATTTTTCTCAAATAAATATGAGACAGAAGTGAAATCTCATTTGAATTATATTTCAAAGACCTTATTAGCTTACCGGATTTCGCCCGTGATCGTGCATGATAAGAAGATAATCACGATTTATTTCTTTTATTCCTTATGAACAGGAAGAAGGGTCGTTGCCTGAGATGAATCAATTTTCTTATTATTAATGGGAGGAATGATCTTATAGATCTTTTCTTTTCTTCAGAGAATATATGCTGATATTATTCCGAAGTGTGACAGGTTTTTTCTATATACTTAAACTCCTTACGTTCTTGTATTAGGAGATAAACTCACTCTTTTTCTGTAATAGCTCCGAGTGTTTATTTTAGAACTTTAAACTTACGATTTTCACGAAGTTTCTGTCGTACCTCCTACGATACAAGTTCCAATATCAGTCTCGTCGACAATCATATATTTCATAGTCGTCAGTTACACGTAATTTCACCATTGTTTTTCCTTCACCTCATATATTTGAAACACACTTGGTCATGCAATTGGAAAAAAGAAACATAGGCTATGCGTGAAGCAGCTAGATTTACAGAGGATACGTATATTCGACAGAGCTTTTTAAATTCCGTGCCAGAGCGAGTGCCATCTTCAAAGTACCGCATAGTTATATCTAAAAATTTAACACGTTTCTATAACGTAACTATGGTGTACGCTAATTCGTCTTTTCCGCTACTATATGAATACATTCACTACTTTTTTTAATATTGTCTCTCTGTTTACAGTTTACCATTCATCCTCGCTGAATTATTTTGTTTATTTTTCGCAAGCTTTATTATTTTCTCGCAATCTTTTTTGTTGGAATTGCCCTAGTAACAATCTGACATGAGATCTAGGACTCGAACCCTATTCAGACCTCACATTCACGACTTCTTTAAAGACACTATCATAATTTCAGATAGATATATCTATACAACTAAATGAGAAATTACCGACAACGAATGAAGAGACAATTAACCAATTCCTGTATCATGACTCGAACGGAGCGCTTCGTGAGAGAAAGTGACGATAAGGTATATATTCAAAACAGAGTCTCGAGGCAAGCTATATACTTGAGTGTTCCTCCACCGTGGCGCTATCTCCTATGCCATACGAAACTTATTAGTGACGTGAGCCTTGGCACAAAACTACTTCGCGTTGCTAAAATGGTTTCGAATCGGTCATTTGAATGACCTCTCACCTCCAATTTTCGCGTGCAACCTCCCTCTGCACTATTCTCCCTCTCATCTCTCATCACTCGTTCTTTTTACACCGTTGCTTTGCCCCTGGCTCGCGATGCACCGTATTTCTTAATCATGATCAAACTAACGCCTCCCAATAACTAATGCCTCCTACATACACCGTCCGCTCCGGTATTGCCGTGCTACATCTTCGGCACATCACAATGTTTTCGTATTTTAATTTTCTGCGCACCGATATAGCATAAGGTTCGGTGCCCGCTTTTACACGACCGCCTCTCTTTTATCTAAGATTCGACTCTCACACGAATACATCGCGGAGTGCGTAATAACTTGAAAAAATCATAATCGCCGCCTTCGAGGAGAAATTTGATATTCTTTGATAATGATTCTTAGCTCTATCACAAAATTTACTTATTGTATTCTCGTTAATAATTAAATTATACTCTTTTTGAACTGTTACTTTTTTCCGTTACAGCTCTTTAAACCTATTAATGGTTTTTCTATCTTAATAACGCTGTGATAATTTTCTTTCTGGCAATCGAGCAAACCTTTGATATGCGTGGGTTGTAATGTCCGAGTCTCAGTCAGTGCATTCAATCTTCGAAAGAATATTTCGTATCTAAAAAATTTTTTGTGAATACTTTCTCTTTTGCAACGAATATTCGTTTCATTTTCTAGCTCTCCACTTCTAGATCTCCTTCGACATCTTATACTTAGACTCTTCGATCCTATATTACTTCCCTTTCCAAATCGCTACGAGATGTCTATAAATTGTTTACACTATTAAATACTTCTTGTAATGTGCACCAACGTGGAGATGAGCGAAAATATTTCTCTCGTGCTCCTCTCATCTCAATTACGAAATTCACAGTTCTACAAAATTAATTCTTTTCTTTATTCCGTATCGTATAATTATGCACTTTAGCACTCTTACGTGACTCTATAAATTTCTAAGTCTCATAACAATCACAACACGAATACGAATCTCAGTCTCAGAAGTTCTAAGTTACTATCTATAGCTGCTGATATAGGCTCTATAGTACTTAAGTTGAAGGTCTAAGTTAAATTCCAAGGTACTGAAATCTATTCCATGAGTCTTACACTAGTGCGTAAGGTTTCCGGTTTTTGTCGAATTAGTTTAGAAACTTCTAATAAGGCCTTCAATGCATCCTTATGCTCACGAAAGATGATCTAAGTGACTAAAGGTCTAGAGAGGTCTATAATGCTTAAGGGCGTAGAAGGATTCAAGTAGCTCATAAAGTATATACTTCAGAAGGTCCTAAGTGCTAAGTCGTAAGGTTCTAAGTGCTAGATATCGATATATAAAGGTCTAATACTAAGTACGAAGTCAGACAGTATAGAGCGAAGGTCTAAGTGCTAAATCTAAAATTTCTCAACTCACCTAATGACACAAAATTTTTTAAGTCCAAATTATTTTTCGAATTTTGCCTTAGACCTTCGACTTATATCAGTTCCCGAATCGCGTCAACTATTAATGACGTCATATCGGATTGAAAAAATTCAGGTGTTAGCTTAAGATTTTTACTGTGTATTGGGATAGGAAGCGTGATTCGAGATCGTGTGCGTTTGATAGCTTAGTACTTTACCGGCTTTTGACGATTCCTCCGTAGATGACGGTACATATTATACTAAGTGAACGTTTCGAAAGGTCGAACGAAACAACTGATACTATACGTTGATCGCGTGAGCAACACCGCCTTTTTAAGGTAATAAACTATAACTTCCACCCATATATAGTGACGTCTCTCAAACGTGAGGTAAACTATGATTATAAAGTCAAAGCGTCTTAATAGTTGATAGATAAAATCTATAAAAATATCACAGAGACAAATAATATTATTCCCAAAAATTATCATCAATCGAGTAAATAATTTTTTAGTTTATCGGAATTGACACTTTAGAACTTGTCGACTTATAATTAGTTCAACAAACATAACGAACGAAAGTCAAAGGTCTATAGTATTAAAGTCGTAAGTGCAGAGTATAATCGAAGGTCTAAGTGCTAAGTCGAAGGCCTAAGTGCTAAGTCGAAGGTCAAGTCTATAGTCGAAGGTCTAAGTGCTGAGTCGAAGGTCTATAGAGAGCTAAAAATATCGGTAAGGCTAAGTGCCAATCGAAGTCAAAGTTCTAAGTAATTATGATAGGAGTCTAAGTGCTAAGTCGAAAGGTCTACAGTGCTTAAGTCGTAAGGTCTAATGCTAGTGATCCGTAAGGTCTAAGTTTAAATCGTTCATCTAATGAGGGTGGCTATACAAGTCGACAGGTCTCAGTGCTAAGTCGGAGGTCTAAAGTGCTAAGCATGGTATCCGGAGGTCTAAGTGCTAATTCGCGGAAAATAAAAGGTCTAGTACAGTGCTAAAATCGAGAGAGAAGATCATAAAGTACTAAGTCGAACGATCTTAAAGTATACAGAGCTTCGAAAAGGTCAAAGTATAAGTCGAGACCTATGTCTCATAGTGTTCAAAATCTAAAATTTCTCAACGCAAAAATCTACACACATCATTATTAGTCCAATCATTTTATTCGAAATTTCAACTGCTACTTCAGTGACCTCTTATCGACTTTATATTACAGTCCTCGAATCAGCGCAATTCACTTAATATGAAACGTCATAATCGCGATTGAAAAGAGTTTTTGCTTACGTAACTAGGTATTTATCGAAAGCGGTTCAATGCTATCTATCTAGATTCTATCGTACCTGCCATTTTCTTGAGCTCGATTCCTAGTAAGTGTGAGACACTTATACTATATAGTCATACTGCTTTTTCAGATAGAAGTCAACCTAGAAATACCTGAATCTATGCTTGATCGCGCAAATCAACTTTTTCATTAAGTAATAAACTTCTATCAACTTCACCCCATAATATGCTGACGTCATCACTAACGAGAACTGATATAAGTAAAGGTCTAAAGCTGATTGAAAATTAAAAAAATCACAGAGAAATAATTTTCCCAAAAATTTCAGTCGAAATTATTTTTCGGAATTTGGACTTAGACCTGCAGGTGTATTAGTTCAACAAACAAACGAACGAACAGTCAGAAGGTCTAAGTATACAGTCGCAGGTCTAAGTATAGTAAGTCGAAGGCAGTACTAAGGTCGAAGTCTAGTAACTAAGTCGAAGGTCTAAGTGCTAAGTTGAAGGTCTAAAGTGCTAAGTCGAAGTTCTAAGTGCTAAGTCGTAAGGTCTAAGTTATATCGAAGTCTAAGTGCTAAGTCGAAAGGTCTAAGTGCTAAGTCGAAGGTCTAACGCTAAGTCGAAGGTCCAAGTGCTAAGTCGAAGGTCTAAGTGCTAAGCCGCGAACGTCTAAGTGCTAAGTCGAAGGTCTAAGTGCTAAATCGAAGGTCTAAGTGCTAAGTCAAAGGTCTAAGTATAAGTCGATGGTCTAAGTATAAGTCGAAGGTTCTAAGTGCTAAAATCTAAAATTCTCTCAAAGAAAATAATACACAAAATTTTTTAAGTCAAATTATTTTTCGAAATTTGCACTTAGACTTCGACTTATATCAGTTCCGATCAGGCGCGTCAAGCTAATTATTCACGTCATAATCCGGATTGAGATAGTTTTATGCTTAGGTATGGTATTTGAACAGCGTTCAGGCAGCTTTTTTGCGATTCCGTAAGCATCACTATACTATATGTGACGTTTCGAAAGGAACCGAAACGATCTAACTTGATGCGCCAACACCTTTTTAAGTATAAACCGTAATCACTATCCAATCCAATATAGAACGTCTCACGGAACTATATAGTTCAAAGTCTAAGTGTGTAAAATCTACATAAAAATCACAGAGAAAGGATAATTTCCCAAAAAATTTTAAGTCGAAATTATTTTTCATTTGCGCTTAGAACTTCGACTTATATTAGTTCAACAAACAAACGAACACGTCAGGAAGGTAACTGATATAAGTCGAAGTCTAAGTATAAGTCGGAAGGTCTAAGTGCAATGAGGTCTAAGTGCTAAGTCGAAGTCTAAGTGCTAAGTCGAAGTCTAAGTGTAAGTCGACAGGTCCTAAGTGCTAAGTCGAGGTCTATAGTATACAGTCGAAGTCTAGATAGTGAAGGTTAGTGCTAAAATCTTAAAAATTTCTCAACGAAAATAATACACAAAATTTTTTAAGTCTAAATTATTTTTCGGAATTTGCACTTAGACTTCGTACTTATATCAGTTCCCGACGAGCGTCACTATCAATGACGTCATAATCGATGAGATAGTTTTTTTAAGCTTTAGTAACCTGGTATTTGAAAGCGTTCAGCGACTTTGCGATTTCCGTAAGGCGACACTATACTATAATGGTGACGTTTCGAAGGGAACCGAAAAAACGATCTAATCTTTGATCCGCCGCCCCCCCCCTGCACCGCAAGACTATCTAATATTAGAGAGGTTATAACTTATCACTTTCAACCATATAGTTACGTTCTCAACGAACTGGAATAGCAGTCAACAGGTCTACAGTGTTGAATATCTAAAAAAATCACAGAGAAATAATTTCAAAATTTTAAGTCGAAATTATTTTCGGAATTTGCACTAGACTTTCTACTTAAGTTAGTTTCAAGCAACAAACGAATCGAACAGTCAGAGATATACTATCAAGCCTAAGTGACAAAACTCGAAACCTATGCAAACCTAACAAAAACTAATACAATTCGTGGAAATTAGCTTAAGATATTCCTCTAACGATGGTAAAAAATTTTTTGATTTTTTGTTAATTTATCTTTTTTTCTCGAAATACGAAGGTACAAATACTCATCACCATATTATAATAAAAGTAAACAATTTTATTAAAAATGGAAAAAGTATAGTGTCCTTGTACCCTTGGACCCAGTATAATGAGGTTGCAGCTAAAGCTGAGTGTAAAGCAAGCCTAATCTAACATTTTTTTTATTTTATTTTTTATATTTAGTATTTAAACATAGAACTAAATCATAGATAACTATTTACATTGAAACCTGGTTTTCAATGGGCACCTAATACAATATTAAAAAAAATAAAAAAATAATAATAATCATAATTTTATGATATTAATAATATAAATAATAATAAAATAAATATAATAATAAAAAATAATAATATAATAGAAAAAAAAATTAGATAATTATATTTGTTTTCAATATAATAATAATAATAATAATACATAATAATAAAATAATAATAATCCAATATAATGGTATAATAATCTATATCCTTTTTAAAAACAAAACAGCCTGTTTCCACTGCGGGTCACACATCAATCTATTCACTATCGCCAAAGACCCCAAAATGCCCTCAAGACCGTTTCCCTCGGGCGACGGCGAAGCGACCCTTTGCGCGTGCGAGCACGTTGCTCAGGGGCAAGCGCTTGCTCCGTAGGAGCAAGCCGGTAGGCTTGTAATAATAATACTAATGAATAATATATAATAATAATAATAATTTCTCATCATGTAGCGGATTAAAAAATTAATAAATTAAGCAGCTAAAAATTAAAAATTAAAAATCACTAATCTTTAAGGCAGAATTAAACATCAAAAAACACCTAATAGTAAAGAAATTAAAATTTAAAAATCACACATATAGGGAAATTTACATGCGGGAATCTAAAATAAGTACAATTTCACGACAATAAATCCGCTTAGGGGAACTAAAAATTTATTTCGCCCCATTCTCCTGAGAATCGATAAAGTAATTTGTTTATTTTTGTGCCTGATTTATGCCTGGAGCGTTGGCAACTTTCGACAGATGTTTTATGGTATATTTCAAAAGTGTAAGTCTTTGTGATAGCTTAAAACGCCCTGAAAATCGAGGTCTATACATCAGCTACCGTTCACCATCTGCTCTTTCATTAATTTTAAAATACTCACCACAATGACTCTCGGGTGTCTTTCGAAAAATTGTCATCGAGGATGCTGCGAATGGAACTCAGTTTCGATCTATTCTGATTCGTCACTACGACCCAAACTTACTCAGCTACCAACAGTCAAGATTTTAATAATATTTTTGATTTTTCCAGCAACAGCCACATCTCTGCTACGGAACAAAAATCTATTTCTTCAGCACAACATCTCCCGATAGTCCGAAGTAACGTTATTCGTGCCTGTCACGACTATGCATGTTTCTCAGCGCACTTATTACAACTAATCAAAATGTCTGTTAGATAGGCCAGAAACCGCCTGAAACGATAACGAGGGGTTCTAAGCCCTACAGCTGCTTTAGTTTAAACGATATCCGAAGCCGCCCTTCGAAAAATGATCGACGGATCGCGATAGGGACCGCAAGTTTCGATCTATTACTTAATCGTCACCACAAACGAATACCTGAATATCAATTTTTTAAAGACTTTAATTACGTAATTATTTTTTTTGACTCAGAGAAAAATTCGTTAGGGAAAGCGAAAATTAATTCTCGCTCCTCTCCGAGAATCTAAAGTTACTTGTTTCGTACCTAAGATCGGGAGTAATATTGGACATCTCGAATTTTTCATGTTAATTTGTCAAAGTTTTTTTAGAAAACGGACACACCCGGAAATTAGCGTGGGGAGTCATAAGCACCCATAGCATGCTTTTTACTTTTACGATTATCTGGAGGCCTTTCGAACTACATACGACGGTTCGCGATAGCCACAGCCGTTTTGATCCCTGGCTTCGTTACGATACGCGCCCCTTGCCTCTGGCTTCTTTTTTTTTTTTTTTTCCCTGGGAAATGTCCATTTCTTTTAATAAATCAATAAAAAATTTCATCTAACAGTATAATAATTTGGGTTAATTAAATTCAGGACGCAAATATTTTTTTAATCGAGCCTTCCCTATATAAAAACCTTTATGAATGTTAAATATAGACACGAAATAAAACATTACAGAAAATGCGATTGTTGGTAAAAAATTTACTGTTCAAAATTTCAACATGTTTTTAAATAAAAAATAATGTTTTTTAATGAATTAAATTAATAATGTTTTTAAATAAAAAAAGGTACATTTCTATAATTAAGACTAAAAGTAATTTTCCGAAATGAAACAAAAAAAATAATAAATAAATAGGTAATAATAATGATTACGATAATGCATAAAATTTCTATTCGTTAGCTAATATAATACGCTCGTATCCGTTTTATTTTCTTCGAGTATAAAGAAGCTCCTTTTTCTTCTCACCAGTTCTTCTCATGACGTCCAGTCCGTCTTCAAATCACTCGCGCCGCTCCTCTTCTTCTAGAAAAAGTACGACGACGCATCAACGCTGGCTGACAAACTAGGAAACCGGGAAGGGGGTTGGCGTCGCTCTTAAGATTCTTCGTCCATAGCGGTCATGCTGCTATAGGTTAAAGCGTTTTAGCACTCCTTCGGTGATGTCCTTCTTCGTTTCATTAAGAAGTTCGACCGCCAGGTTTCTCCTAGCGGATCTGTACCGATATTGGCTGTTCGGGAACGCCCAACCCGGTCTGAAACGTTTCAACTTCAACATGCTTTCAACCGCGTCGCAGAACATCCTCCTGTAACCGAAAATTTGATCGACGATTTCTTTCGACAAACCGTATTCTTCCTCTCTCGCCATTTTCTCGAGGTCCTCTAAAGTGAAGTCGCCGATGTTTTCCTTATCTTTGCAAGTTCTCAGCAGGCGGGCGTTGAAATGCGGGGTAACTTCGAGATTGTCCAAGCGTTTATCACAGAATCTCTTCAGCTTGTTTTTCGTTACTGCTTCCTTCCATCGAGGATTCTTGAGGTAGCTACGAGGCCTGAGGTAGTCCGCGGTTATAGCTTCGATGACAGGCTTAGATTTTCTTTCTTTCGTTAACAAACGGGCGGCTACGGAGAGAGTCGGGTCGTGGACTTTCGTGAAGATGTGAATTAAAATATCACCGTAGCTGTTCTTATAATTCAAAGCGCAGAAGATTCGAAAAATAATTTCGCGTTGCAATAGGATGAAAATACGAGCTCTCATTTTTATCGAAAACTGGTCGATGTCATAATCTAGAAAGAATATCGTTTTCCCCAAGTTTTCCGAAAAAAAACTTTTGACTTTGAAGCCGTCGTATTCGCTATAGTAACTACCACACACAGCCGACTCCGGATCTTTCAGTAGGAGGTTTTTGTAGCTCTGGAAGATTTCCCAATCCGCGTAAACGGAGGCCGTCGCGCGTATGCATTTCAATACGTCCCGAGATAAATCGGGCCATCGTAGTTTCTTGAGAATTTTGAATTGAATATGAAGAAATATCAACGCGGCTAGGTGAGCGGCTTTATCGGAGAGGTGGGGGTTTCTGAAAACGCAAAAGCAAAACAGGTCGACGAAAACGTCCGTCTGCAGGATGCGTTTTACGACGCTCACCAATTCCGGAGTGAATAGAGGGACGACGGCGTTGAATATCGTTCGCTCGTCCAATTTCGAAAGCGTCGTCGGGTTTGCCTCCCCCCCGCCCTCTCCGAACACCGATTTATCCGCCTGAGTATCCAACACCGTTTGGCTCACCCTCCAGAAGAGATTTCTCGGGTCGGCCAATGTCGCGGTTAGCTTCCAAGGATTCGATTGCGATGTTTTGTTTATTTCGGCTTTTATCGGATATCCGGGGACAGGAAAAAGGCTAAGGAAGGCGAACTTATCCCTGCTCAAAAGTTGCCATAAAAAAACACCCAGCAGGTTTTCTATCATGGAATCGTGCGTCACTCGGCACGCATTTTTATCCATTTCTTCGTTTAGTAGAAATTTAGATATTTCGGCTTTTTCGGATTGCACGACGTCCAAGACCCGTTTTACCTCGTCCCCCGTAAAGTCGTCTCGACATCTTCTGATCTCGTCGTTTCTGTAGTTATAAGGTACTGTTTCCTCGCGTCGCGATAACCTTTCCAATTCTTTCTCGGTCGTCCACTTGTCCAAACGATTAACCGAGGAAGGTAACAAGAATTTGGCCATCTTTATTTGCGTGGGAATTTCGATTTTCGGGAATTTCCCCACTAGTTCCGGTAGGGATTCTACGAACTCCCGGAGAAAAAAGGCTCGTCTCTTTAGGTCGTATCGAGCTAAGTCGAACTCCGTCTGAGGTTTTTTAGGGTCCACGTTCTCCGAGCAGAGAACTTTAAACGCTTCTTTCATCAGTGACTTCATCACTCCTACGCATCGTTCTATTTTGCGTCCTTCGTGGCGTAGGGCTACTGCGTCACCTCGAAATTTTTCGATATTGATTTCAGAGTGTAATTTCCATCGTCGACACATTTTCTTCAGCACGTCGATGCTAATAGTATTTTTTTCGACGTATACGAGATCTAACTCGCAACGAACTCCCAATATAAAGAGCGTCATTTCCAGAATTTGATCGATCACCGACGGATGAACTTCGTAGAAGATATATTCCTCGGTCGTCGTGATCGTGTCCCGAGATTCGTCCATAATAATGTTGTTTTGTCGATCGTACAACGGCGGGCGGAGAAACACTTGGTTCAGTCATGAAGATGATGTTAACTTTCATGTGTCCTCGCGGCCTTCATCTAAAACGATTCTCTTGAAGGCGACACTCGCCTCACTTCCCAATAATCTGGATCTTTCCAATTGCAAATGGACATGTTGTTTCGATCACAAGGACGCTGTATCGACGGTTCTCTTCAAAGGCCATTTTGAAACAGCGCCGCGAAGTTCTTGCAACAATGTCAAAAACGGAGATAGCCAAAATGGCGTAAGACGCCTTTAATTCTCACTCTGGCTCCTTCAGCAATTGAAAACATCTCAGTCAAAAGTGCGATCGTGCGGGATGCTCTCCCGTCAAACGCTTTCATTCATAATGATGATGTCGAATCGAGAAAAGTCTTTATACTATTCCCGTTTAGCACGCCTCTCAACCCGTACTTATTGTGAGCAGCGATTATAAGATAAATTATAACTATTCACTACAATTTATTGGTTTTCTTCTTAATTAATCCAAAAATATATAAAATAATTTAATCAAAAAAGCAAAAAAAAATTGTGCAATGTGAATTCTTAAAATATTTATAAACCCATCATTTTAATGTTAATGTTTATACATATATATATATATGTATATTATATATTATATATTATAGTATATATATATATAAAATTTCATTATAATATATATATATATAAAAGTATATTATATATAAGTCCAATTATTTAATTTGCTACTACAGCCGCTTAATCAATATTTTCGTTATTTAAATTTCCGCTTCTTTTAACACTCTTTAAAAAGTAAAGGGTTTCTTTTTAGGTAATTTTATGTCGAGGTTCTCAAAGATGTATAAAAGGACGAAACGCCGCTGCTAAGCGCACCTATTTCTCTAAGCTTTTCTACTATTTTTTCAACTTTTTCTCTAGACAGAGGGAGTGGGTGTTCGTAGTAGGATGGTTTGAGGTTGTATCCGAGGGAAACTTTTTTGAAAGGAGATCCGCTCTCATGGGTGAATTTGAAATACAGCGCGCGCGGCTTTTCTTTTCGGATTTTTATCACCGCGATGTCGTCGAGGTTCACTTCTTCTTCTTTGGTAAGTCTGTCCAAGTTAATTCCGACGCATTTTCTTAGATCAATGAAATCGCTGCGGTTCATTTCTCGCATTACGCAACGACTGTTGCCGCTACCGCTGCCGCTGCTTCCGCTATGCTCCGCCCGTTCCGCATTTTTTATTAGCGAAACGTATTGTTCCGCAGTGTAGACGGGTTTTGATTTCGACTCCTTTTCTATCAGTTTCCTAAAGGACGAATTGATATAAAATTCACCCTCCATCTCCATATGTCCTTTTTTGGAGAATCTATGCGTTATCGATTTAACTGGAAGCTCGGAACAGGAGAAGACGTAGGCGGAAATGAACGATTGTAACGTCCACATGTCGATGAATTTATCCGTATAAAACGTCAGGTCGATATCTTGGTCGCTTTCTTCGGCTCTCACTGATACTTCCTTGATAAATTCCAGCAGACTGGACGTGGCCTCGGGCGGTGAATCGGTTCCTTCGCCCTCGTGCCAAATGTAAAAGCGCGCCGAATTTTCCTTGCATTCCCAAACCGCGAAATTATAAAAGTTGATTTTTGGGAGTGTAATAAAGCGAAGACGACGAAGCGGCAACCGGGAACGCGAGCGCCTCTTGCATTTTGTAGTAGGCCACGACGTAATTCGCGTCATCGTTGGCTTTTTCTTGATCGCGTTTTTTTGATTCGTTCACAAAACTTTCTTCCCTCATGTGAGCTTCGAACGCTTCTTTCATTTTTTCTTTTTCTTCATCCGCGGCATTATCGTACGCGTAACACGTTTCGCACCGATCATCATCGTTTTCAGTTGGAAGGCGGGATATTTTGAACTTTTTCGTGAATATTTTAAGGTACGTTTTGTAGCTACCGAGGGGACGTTCTCCACCGTCCAAAGTTTTCTTTTCGCGATATTCGTTCGCGTAGTCTCGATGCAAATCTTTAACGGTTTTGCCTTTATGTATATAGAGCCCCGCCTCCGATCCTTTGGTGGCGTTTTGGGCCAACGATATGGCCGTTGCGCGAAGACCCTCTATTTTCGGGATAGACGCGATATGCTCTCGAATGTCATCTAGGATTCGGTTATCTAACCTCTGGCGATTACATTTTCCTCTGAAATCTTCGGCGTTAAACTCATCTTTTTCTTCTTTTCTTTCTATCACCGTTCTGATGGGTCTATCGGTGATTTTGAAAGTTTGCTTGAAAAAGTCTTTACAGACGCGAACTCGCTCGCCGTCGCATTCGATGTAAAAGGCGTTTTTAACGCGTCTTTTACGACCGTGTAGTTCTAAAGGGGTGACGCTGTCGAGATCACCACCACTGTTGCTGGTGCTGCTCTTGCTGCTGGTGCTGCTGCTGGTGCTGTTGCTGCTAACGTTGCTGCTGCTTGGTCCAATAGGTTCTATGAGAGAAGCGATGAATTTTCGCTGGAGTGCGACGTTCGCGTATTTAATATACTGATTTCTGGCCCTTTCGACAAATTTAAGGGATACGCGTCTGGGGCACTCGAGTCTGCATTTTACCTGACAGGTTAGCTTCTTCATCATCCCTTTTCGTTCGTGAAAAGAGATCGACCGATCACCGCAGATACAAATCAAAAAGGAAGTGGAACAACTCCTGTGCTCAAAGTTTTAGTCGATAATACGAGGAAGAGGCTCAAGATTGATTCTTATGTATTGATCAAAAAAAAGAAAAAAAATTATTTTATGTTTTATATTTGAAATTTTGAATAATATTATTATCATCTATATATATTTAATTAAAAAAATAATAATAATTTTTAAACCTTTTTTATTAATTAATCAACCTATTTTTCGAGGGTAGGGTATGACTCAGTTGCTTTTTTTACGTCAAAAATAAAACTTCAAATTCTTCTGGGTTAAATAAATAATAATAATGGTAATAATACGCTGTTTAAAATCGATTTAATATGCGCTGTCGGTATTATACAAAAATATCGAATGTATATAAAAAAATATTGATGTTTTATACAAACAAATATTCGTGGTAAGAGAAATAACGCCACAATTTACCCACCACCTACCATATGGGAACCGCGCTTCATAATTTGTTAACGTTTTCATTTGTCACGTTTTCGACTGGATTGGTAGTTGGTGGTTCCTTTCTTACGAGATCTCGCGAATGCTGAAGTCCTTCTTTCGAGTATTTCTTTTTGACAACGACGTTGATAACCTTATCCGTAATATTGAAAGTTTTCTTGAAAAAGCCCCTGCAAATTCGATTCTTCCCTTTATCGACAAACAAGTAAAACGCGTTATTTAAATTTCTGCGACTGCCTGGCACCGGATATCGATATTTCGGCATGAATCTTTTGATAAGCCGCCCCAAAAATCTTTCCTTGCTTTCCGCGTTCGCGAGTTTTAAATAGTCTTCGAAATTTTCTCTTCTACTCTTTTGATCTACTTTGCCCTCGCAAGAGAGAAAGCAATTTACGTTGCAAAATGGACTGCGCTGATTTTCGCTTTTCAATCGTTTTCTTTGGTTCGCGCGAACTACGGCTCTTATATCTTTATCTTCTATGTTGAGAGTTTTTTTGAAGAAAGTCTTGCATACTCGAATCCACCCGTCATCCAAAAGAAAATATCCATTATTCCTTCGTCTTAGACTGCTCGGTTTTTCATTTATAGGATAACATCTTTTGATGCGTTTCTTGAGGAAATTTTGTCGTAGGGGTTTCTGGTTTTTAATTTCCAAAAACTCGGAAAGATTTTTTTGCATCACATCCTCGTTTATAATATTTCCGCATTTGAAGGGGCAATTTTTATCGCAGGACGGCTTTTCCATGTTCCGAACTACTTCAAAGAAAGAAAAAAGAGTTAAGTAGTGAAAAATAACTGAAACTATTTCGCCAATAAATATATCAATATGTAGGGAAAATATATTTAATCTATTTATTAAATTATTGTGTTTATTTTGTTAATTTTAATTTTCCTTTTACGACCAAAAATTAAAAAAATTATTTAAATATTATTATATTTGAAATGAAATTATCATTAAATATAATAAAAGATAGATCAATTTGATAAATATTATGATATACTATATATAGATAAGTATAATAGACTATAATAAATATATATAATATATATATATATATATATATATATATAATTATATATTATATATATACGTATACAATATAACAATAAATCTGAATTGAATTCTACTGGTGCTTTTTATAGAATAGTTAAAAAAACGACGTGAGGGCAGGTGCGCACGAAGAACATGTCATCATGTGTCTACAGGGTAAAAATATGATTTCCGTGTCTTTGTTCAAGCAAACTTTGCAAATCATTTTCTCAAAAACACGTTGGATTTGCGCTTCTCGGGATCGCGAATTTTTGGAAAAAGCCGCTTCTGCCTCTGCTTCGGCGCGCATTTCATCAATAGTAGGAAGGTCGTTAGGATAATTTCTAGTATCGTCTTCGATATTGCGGTTGCTGTTAGTAGCGATCGGATTAATACTCGGTTCATTTATCGTTATTCTGATCGCTTCATCATCGTCCTCATCGGAATTTTCAGTTCGAAATAAGGGCGGGTCAGTAACGGGATCCCAAAGCCTCTCAGATCCGCAAATAGGGCGATATGTAATACCCAACCTCATAATTTGTTCGGGAGAAAGCTTTATCAATTTGCGACGAAGTTCGTTAGATACAAAATTATGATTTCCTATCATCGCGTAATACTCGTTTTTTGACTTCGAAATCCAAGATTCTTCGTAGGAAATGATTTTTCAAAAAAATTGTTTTAAGCTCACCCACCACTGTTGTACAACGAAATCTCTTTACGTGTGTTGGTCACTTCTTCCTAAATCTCACACATCGGCGGAACCGACTGATGTGCTACTGGGAAAAATATTATATTATATAAGATTTAACTTTTATTTTGAAATACAAATAAATTAACAATAATATATAGATAATAATAAAAATATACAGATAATTCAATAAAGATAATTATTTGGAGAGAACCGAAAAACGGACCTAACGTGATCGCGCGACACCTTTTAGGGTATGTAAAAAAAAAAGGAAGTTCGTCGCGAAACGTCAGTATGTAACAACGACGTTTCCGAGAGAAATTTGGCGTCGTGTGTTTTTTTAATTTTTTTTTTCAGTTTAGTTAACTCTAAAAAATTATTTATCAAAGAAGGTTGAATTTAAGGGAGACTAAACTATAAAAAAAATAATAATATATAGAGTACACTTTAAAAATTAACTTAAAAAAATCTTAAGGGTACCCCGTCGCGCTTCGATCAGGGCACGAAATAACGTTACTTTTTACTTTTCGGGAGATGGTGTAAAATAAATTTTTCGTTTCTTAAGCGAGTTTTTTTTCGAGGGAAACAAAATAATAATTACGGTATCTAAGTCTATAAAGAATTGGTATTCAAGTTAAAGCTTAATAAAATGGCATTTGAAGGGCGTTCAGTCGCTTTTTTTCGATTCCCTTAAGGCGACATTATATTATAGTGACGTTTCGAAGGAAACTGAAAAACGACGTAACGTGCTCGCGAAGATACAATTTGATAAAGATAAATATATTTATATATACGTATAAAATATCGATAAATCTCAGGCGAAGATTGGTTTAATGGTGGCTTTTATAGATTCCCTACAGTACGGACACAAGGTGAGGGCCGGTGCGCACGAAGAGCAAGTCATCAAGTGTCTACAAGGTAAAAATGCGATTTCCGTGTCTTTGTCCAAGCAAACTTTGCAAATCATTTTCTCGAAAACAACATGAATTTGAGCTTCTCGAGATCGCGAATTTTTGGAAAGAAGCTTTTCGGCCTCAGATAATGACGACGACGACGACGACGACGACGACGACGACGACGACGACGACGAGGCTTTGTTGGGTTTAGAGAGAGGCGTAGTTTCTTCGGAGCGGAGAACAGCAATAATAGGACGGTCGTTAGGATAATCTTCGGTATGGTTTTCGATATTGCGGTTGCTGTTAGTGGCGATCGGATTATTAGAGTTTTCAGTGTGAAATAAGGGCGGGCCATTAACAGGATCCAAAGGCCTCGCTTGTTCAAAAATAGGGCGATGCGTTTGAGCAAACCTCGTTATTTCTTCGAGAGTCACTTCGAATCGAATTTTCTTATACATTATATGACAAATTCCTGACATCGCGTATTACTCGTTTTCGGCTCCCAAATCCAAGATTCTTCGTAGAAATTGATTTATCAAAAGAATTACTTTAAGCTCGCCCACCGCTGTCGTACGACTAACTGTCTTCCTAATCTTCACACATCGGTGAGACCAATTGATGCGCAATGGGTAAAAACTAGATTATATATAAGATTTAATTTTCATTTTGAAATACAAATATAATAATAAAAAAATTATTTAGAAGAGATAATAATTTCGTTATTTATTATCTATTTACTGGTAATTAAATGAAGATAAATTAAAAAATATATATTATGATGACTCATTTAAAAAAAAAAACAACAATTCGCCCCGTTTAAAAAATAACGTATTCCTGGCAGAATGAAACGTCGAAGTTTTGCTTCCTGAAGATTAAGCTGAGAAGTTGAGATTTTTTCACTTTAATTTCAAAGCGTTCTTTAGAAGGTCCGACACCCCTTAAAAGTAACGAGGGGCGTATAAGCACTCTTCAGCAGCTTTTAGTTTTACGATATCCGAAGCCGCTTCGAAAAAATGATCGACGGGTCGCGAAAGGCGACCGCAGTTTCGATCTATTACTTCGTTAAAACACGCTTAACCTTACTCGGTTACTCGAAGTCCTAAATTCCGTAATTATTTTTTTGGTTTTCACGAGAAAATCTCGCTTAGGGAACGAAAATTTTATTTTGCCCATCTCCCGAGAAGTCGAAAGTAACGTTATTTCGTGCCCCGATCGTAGAGTAAGAGGGAAAGAACCCTTGAGATTTTTTCACGTTAATTTTCAAAGAGTTCTTTAGAAGGCCCGACACCCGGAAAGTAACGAGGGGCATCTAAGCACTCACCAGCTGCCTTTAGTTTTACGATATCCGAAGCCGCTTCGAAAAAATGATCGACTGATCGCGAAAGGCGACCGCAGATTCGATCTATTACTTCGTCAAAACACGCTTAACCTTTCTCGGTTACTCGAAGTCCTAGATTCCGAAATTAATTTTTTTGGTTTCTCGAGAAAAACTCGCTTAGGGAACGAAAAAGTTATTTCGTCCCATCTCCCGAGAAGTCGAAAGTAATTTTATTTCGTGCCACGATCGGAGCGTAAGGGGAAAGTAACCCTTGAGATTTTTTCACGTTAATTTTAAGTGTTCTTTAGAAGGCCCGACACCCCCTAAAATTAAAGAAGGGTGTCTAAGCACTCTCCAGCTGCTTTTAATTTTACGATATCCGAAGCCGCTTCGAAAAAATGATCGACGATCGCGAAAGGCGACCGCAATTTCCAATTCTAAAAAAAAAAATAAAATTTGAAAAAAATATTCCGATTAAAAAAAAAAAAAAAAAAAAAAAGGTTTGTTACGTTTTTAAAATATAAAAGAAGTTGCTAATTTTTAATATAATAACGATAACGGGGGTATCAGAAAATTTATTTATTAAAAAACCGTTACACTCTATGAATTGAAATCGAAGACAAATTTTTATACAGATATGTATATAATTACATTTTAAATCATCTTTATTTTTACTTATCAAGTCTAACAATAGTTCGCAGCACAAAAAGCGACGTTTGAAAACGTTTGGTCATTTTCCAGGTCCCTTTCAAACGCCGCTTTTTTATAGCGTCATTTCATAGGGAATCGCTCGCAGAAATGGCTTACGCTCGAACTATCGTCAACCTTTTAATAGCTCATATAGTAAAGTTTTATCGGCAATTGATTTACCTTAATGATCTAAGTCCGAAATATGAAAAATATTCGACAGTGAAAAAAAAAATTTAAACTTTGTCACGGTTCTCTGAAATATAATTTGAAACGAATAATATATTTTTATCTCGAAAACAAACAAATCATTTATTTTTTTTACTATTAAAAAATAAAAATTTGTATTAATTTTTTTTGTCGCCATCTCCGGGTACCACATAATAACGCGCTGCTGACGTAAGCATTGAAAAAGTATAAAAGATCGATTGGGCCGTCTGAGGTATCGGTTATCAAAAGTGGCAAGTCGAGTGCGGATGCCTTTTTTAGTCCCGATCGTACCACTTCTTTGAGCTTTTTTTTCGCGCATTAACTAACGATATTCGCTTTGAAAACCACCGTCCCGCTGCTGTTTATACGACGACTTATTTTTCAAGGCAAAGTGGAATACTTCTTTCGAGCGATTTATTTATATTTTTTACCAGGTGAGGTGATTTTAATTTATCATTATCATTATAGAAATAAATTATATACATTTTTAAAGTTTAGGATAAATACTAATTCTACCTTTAAAAAAAATGTTAGATATAAAGTATAGTTTTTATAACCACCTACGTCAAATGCAGTAATATAGAAATTATTAGGATTAGTGATTTAAACTGCCCGAAAGATGGTTTATCGTTTATAGCGAATATACATTTATTTTTACTCGATGAGTAGTTCTCATCGACATTAATATCATAAGAATTACCATTTGTATTTTTTTTCTTTTGTTTCCAGCGATATCAAGAAATTTCTTTTTCTTCGATGACGCAATATCTTTACGCTCTCATTATTAGAATACCTGAGTTGACATTAACTCGAATAAGAAAATAGTCTTTTTGCAAAGAGAGCATTATTATTTTTTGAGAGTTTTTGTAAGTAACTCATCGACTAATAATCTTCATTCGCAACTCTTTTTAGATTCGTTTCGACTCTTAGATTATGGCGACGAACCACAGAAAACAAGAAGAAAGGGAACACCGCTTCTTCTCCAATGCTGCTGAAAATGTCGAGAATTTGAGTTCGCTAAAAAATATGTCGGCCAGCTACGAATCGAGGACCGAATTTCAGAAAAAAAGCTTAACCTACTCAAGAGACGAATGGGTTAGGGACAACGTGAGTCATTCTTTAGCTGTAAAAAATTCGGAACTACGCGCATCTTCTGAGATGACACAACGTGGAAAATCTGGATTTGAAGATGAGTTACAGGTTTCGCTTAAACAGCGAGTTTCTTACGCCGAAAGATGGATGAAGAGGTACCTCGTTCTTTCAAAAGATCAAACACTATCGTTCTACGATATATTTATTAATCACCAGGATTTTTGCTACCGAAACGGTCAAAAATCACTTAAGCCGCCAGAATTTCTTCGAGTTCTATATTCGTTTCTGGGTCCAAATATAGCATCGTACATGGTCGTCCAAACCCCAACAGCCAGCGTATTCACCGAAAAGCGTTCTTTTAGTTTAAGTGAACCGTATCCTAGGTGTTCTAATAGCGACCAAATAAAGCAGAAAGATTATTTGAAACCCCTTAAATCTTTGAGATTCAGGAGCTAAATGTAACAAAGCTGAGAGTCCAGTAGGGGCTTCGTTACGATGTATTAAAGTATTGTGACGGAAAAAACGTTTCTGATTAGAAGATGCTAAGAAAAAGAGGTGTCGAACGCCCAAAGGGAGCTCTCACGACAAAATAATCCCCCCGCCAAAACCTTTTCCTTCACCAACAAAAACACACATAGTGTTGTCAGTTACTTTTCGAGAACAGGAACTGTGATCTCTGCTCTCTCTTCTCTCGCGTCGTTCTCACGCTCTCTCTCGTCCTCTCTCTTCTCTCTCTCTGACAGATTCAAAGTTTCATCTCCGTTCTTTCGCTGAACAAGCGAAGAGCACGTTTATCCTCTTTTCGGCAAGAACTTCGTGATAGAATATGGTCATAGAAATCTTGGAATTATCGCAAGTAGATCTAAGCGAAGTAGATATAGAATAATAATAAAATAATTATTAATAATAATAATAAGTGAATGAATAATCATATATAATATAATATAATAGAATAATAATAATAAAATAGATAATTCACATAATAATATAAATAAATAAATATCAAAAATAATAATAAATCAATAATAATAATAATAATCGAACTAATAATATAATAATAATACAATAATAATTGATAATAATTAAATAATAATAATAATATATATATCAATAATATAATGATAATATTAGATAATAATAGATAAGCTAATAATTAATTAAAAAATACAATAAATAAATAGAATAATATAATAATAAATACACGAAAATAATATAGATCAGAATCTAATCATTCAATGGAATAAAATAAGCAGAATAATTAAAGTAGAAAAGTAATTCACACAAATATATTGAATTTATTAGAATATTTTCCTGCTTAAAATGTTAATTTACAATTTAAAATTATTTCTACATTGCTATATTAATATAACAGTTTATTATGTATATTATATATATGTATATATATATATATATATATATATATTATAGTTATATATGATTACTATATTATTCGATCATTACTTGGGAACTGGAGGATTTATGAACTCTCACTGCAGAAAGGCAATAAAAAAGATAATTCTGCGTGTTATAGTAAAGCATAATGTAATTTTGTATACAGTTTTATTTATGAGGTCTGATAAGAAAAAACAACTGATAAGTATTTTTAGTATAGAAATTCGGCCACGCATGTCTTTGGCAAGATAAGTTATAAACATTAATAATTACTTCTGTTCGATGCTATCAATAATGATAACCGCTTCTCTAACGTTTACCCGGCGCTACTTCACGAATGCGCTATCAAAATTATTTACAATCTCAGATCGATAATTCTTTCCAACTTGGCACCTTACTTGACGCTACAAGGACACTGTTGAGGGAATTCATAATTGCAAACATCCTGTAGAAAAAGTCGGTGTTGACCGTGATAGACAACGACGAGGTTGGCTGCTGGAATTTCTATCTCTCAGACCACGGTTGCCGAAGATTTAAAAACGAAAGGAGAGTTTACTACTCAACGAGACGGAGTCGTGATGAAATGACGATACGGATTAAGATAGTAAATTCGCTTCCCAAAAGAAGAAATTGTCGGATAAGCTCAGTTTATATATATTCGTTAACTCTCAATATATATCGAATTATACTTCTATAAATCTGTGGAAAAGTGCTTATCCGACGCGTCTTCGAGCTCCTTGCATATTGTCTCGTGCGGCGGATTTTCTTCGTTTTTTATATCGCTGCTAGGAGGAAACCGCAGGCGTGTGATTACATGTCAGAATTGCTGGCAGTTCGAATGTTCTAGCAAAACTCCTCGATCGCTTTGTTCATTTTTCAACAATCGCTTCTCAGTCGATCTCACATAATCATTCAGTTACCTGAATGCGCCGTCGAAGATTTATACATAATGTTAAAAACGATCGTACAACTTATTCAACTCGAGTGCGTCTGTGTTCTTGTCACGAGATCGCTGTCGAGAGTTTCCACAGTTATCAACAAACATCCGTCGAGAGGATACGCTGATGAGGTATTAACGGCGGTTATACAAGACTTAGTCCACTCAATACCTGACAGAAGGCAAGCAAGAGCAGAAAAAAATCGGAGAATATCAATCATTGTAAAAAAATTATAAATATACACACAATATTTCCAAAGCAGTATTTCATTTTTCCTTTTAAAATATTATAAATTAGATAATCATAAAAAACTTTACTAATCACAACAACTAGATCGTGCCGATCCTCGTACGTTAGTTAAATAAACACAGATCTATTTCCAAATTTCTGAGAAAATTCAACTATGGGACTTAGACATCGAATGTAGACCAAATTTTATATCAAAAAAGTTATTAATTTCAATCTATTACATACATTGTTTTCGCTACCTCTTTTCCGACCGCGCATCTTTGTTCGTCTATTCTATTTTATTATCTTCTATCACCGGTAAAAATGAAAGGAGATAAACAAACGAGCAAAAAATAATTTACTACTATTTAATATTGACGTTAAATACGGAACGAATGAGAGTCAAAATTTCATTCCGAATATCACATAATTTCTTTCCGAATATCACCTCCATCCCGTCCCCTTTCCCGAGCATCCTTTTCTATCCCCGGATATCGGAAAGAAATTTCAATAGTTTTCGTCGCTTATATTATTAACGCTAAAACCATTTTTTTATAATATTAATATTTGCAAAGTAGCTAGCCGGCCAGCAGGCTTTTGAGAGAGAGAGAGAGAGAGAGAGAGAGAGAGAGAGAGAGAGAGAGAGAGAGAGAGAGAGGAAATGAACAACATTTTTTACCCTTCGATAGAGCTTTGAGAAACCGAAAGAGAGAAAGAAAAAAATAAAGAAAGAAAGGAGAACGAGCAATCGAAGGCGGTATGGCAGAGCGAACGTGTGAAATGTTTGTCATCGCTTTAGCTATCTTCGAACCCTCCTGCGTTTGCGCGAGAGAGGGCACCGAAGATATTTCCAGGTTCCACGACGGGGACGTACGATGACAGGGAGCCCGTGAGTGTTTGTCCTCATCAGCGTTCAAAACCTGTAGTTGTGTAATGTCTGTAATGCGAGTGTATCGCCTAAGGAAGAGAAAAAAGTGGTAAAAGAAGTAGAAGTTGAAAGCGAATTCGAAAAAAAATGTGTAATCGCCAACCATCGGGCTCGCTCGTTCCCCGCTAAGCTAAACTAACGCTATTTCGAACGCTTTGGACAAATACTCACCCTCGGATAGAAGGGGAGGGGGCCATCTATCGGAGGACTAACTATCTAATAAAAAACGAAAATATTGCGTGGTCTTTAGGCGCGCGCCATTCGACGTCCAAAGGCACTTGTCCAGTCCAGTCTTCCGTAACGTTAGCTATAATCGTACGTCGTGATGTCAAATAAAGGGACAATCAAACGAACACAAATACTTTATTAACGGCACGAGTGAAGATAAAAAGTAAAAGCACCAAAATCTTTAATCGCTTGGCGAGCCAAAACCAGGTTTATATATATATTATAATATATATATATAATAGATATAATTATATATATAATAATTTATATATATAATATTATAAATATGATATATATATATATATATATATATTATATATAATATATATATATTATAAATATATTAGTAAAAATTCAATCATATCGATATTTCGATATTTCGATATATCGATATTTGGATATATCGATATAATTCGATATTTGTGTATATATATATTATATATATATATAATATATATATAATATAATATACTATATATAGATATACTATTATATATATAATATATATATATATATATATATATATGTCAGTGTCTAAAGCTGACATGTAACTAGAGAACGACAGCACCTACAGTAAAACAAATTATATATTTGGAATCAGCGGAAAATTCTAAGGAGGGGTTTTGATGTCCATATTATATATATTTAAAAAAAAAAAAAAAAATTTTTAACTAATGTGTACCCCAAGGGTAGACCACCCCGATGGCAGGAGTCGGGGTCTCTCGGCCTTCCGGGGAACGACAGGGTAGGACTATTTCCCCCCCTCCGGGGAGGGTCTCCGGAACCCCCGCTCTTTGGTATTTGGGTGTCGCGGGGGTTCCTCCGCGCCTTCCCTACTGGGGTAATGGAAAACGTTCCCCCCTCTGTTTCCCTTCGCTAGAGACACCTATATGAGTTGTGATATATATATATATATATATATATATATATATATATATATATATATATATATATATATATATATATATATATATATATATATATATATATATAAATCTAAATATTTCCGACGAATAAATGAAAAAAAATAACAACCCCTCCTTAGAATTTTCCGCTGATTCCAAATATATAATTTGCTTTACTGTAGGTGCTGCCGTTCTCTAGTTACATGTTGTGCAGCTTAGACACTCTGAACGGCACAATATTATAATATATATATATATATATATATATATATATATATATATAATATATATCTTATATATATATATATATATATATATATATATAATATATATATATAGTTCCACTAGAGGTGAGTATGTGGGGTAGGAACTTCCTAGAGTGCGTAGTGAGTGAAAATTATGATGTAGAACCGGAGAGAGCCTTGGCAATAGAGCGGGGACTAGTATAGGTAGTTATTATTATTCAAATTGGACTCATTTATATATACTTCAGCCTGACAGTAAAGCGAAGTTGTAGATAACGAGTAATTATAACTGTAAGATCTGCCCCTTAATCCACCGACTAACTTATGAGATCTAAGGAACCTACCTCGAGAAGTACGTGAGAGACTATACCCTATATAATGGTATTAGGTAAATTAAACTACTATATATATATATATTATATATATAGTGACTCACAAACTTCGTGAATAGTCCACCTGGGTAAATATTGGAATCACATGAGCTGTATAGTAATAACGCTAAACTACTGCTCAGCATTATTTTAGCCTACGCTTACATCGATACGTTTAGTTAATAGTATGACGAGTATGGAGCTCTAAATATATCACTCACTCAGCTCTTATCGCAGCCGAAAATAATAGAGAGTTCACCGTAGTAGAAGTGGATTATATAACTTTAAGAGGCGTAGTGACAATTACGAGTAACCGAACGTGAGACGTAAAAGAGAATGAGAAGTATATTCACATAGTGTGTGAGTAAACATATATACATACACTCTATATGAGAGAGTGTATCTCTGAGAGTGTGAGGAGAGTGAGTCACTGTGCCTTTATAAATGCTGAGAAGAGTCCGATCTTAGCGATTAAGTAATCAGTAGGAGCATCTCTAGAGTTTACTTATCACACTGCGAGAGATATTCTCACAGGAACTCTGTAGACCGATCTAATCATCGCGTACAGATAAGTGTGATCTACCTTACAATTTACATTTAAAATCTGTAAACACAACTTATATAATGTCTTTTGAGAGTAGATGATATAAATTATTCAAGTACTCTGTATACTCTCATATATGAGCCACTATGGGATAGTTGAGATATTTAAACAGTACAATCTCATAATAAATACTAATATGAGCGTCGTGACACATTATATAGTCTTGCCACATCGCGAGTGACGCGGAAGTCTAAGCTTAATACGCTATAAGCACATGTCAGAATAGTGCTGGAGATAGATAATGGCGCTTGCTCTCTCTCTAACTTTGTTTTTAGCATTCTGTGCTCATGTTATGTCAATGAGGGCTCATACGAATAAAGAGTACTCTACGGGGGATGGATATACCAGAGGCGTAGGCGGATGTATATATATTCGCTGATGTTGAAGATAATAACCTGTCAATGATACGTGCAGAAGGCGGAAAAGAACAGTATGAAGATTTCTTAGCTCCTCATGATTAGTGAGTAATATCACCGAGCGCAATAAAAAAGTGACGTATAGAATATTTTGATAAATAGAGGTTTAAAGATAGATATTTTAATAATACGTAATAATTCTAGTCCCTTTAAACCGTTCGCTGAGCAACTAATTACGACCAAGGAACCCTCTCGTTCAGTCTAGAACTGACGGTTTCCCGGAAATATCGAGCTCAAACAGGTATATACTATAATATATATATTATATTATATTATGAGCCTTTTATGTATACATCGCGGGTATATTCGAGAACACGAGAGTCTTTTCGTTCGTATCGCTAGGTGTTATGAGGCTAGAATGCCACTCGCGACTGACATCTATACTGCCGTTCTTCCTGTCCGCATCGTGCTGGTTTTCGCGCGATAAAAGTAGACTGCTTGGATTAACTGCTACTCGTATGGAGATCACACAATTGCGTTAAACAAATATCACAACGAAGAATAACTTTGCGACTATATCTTTATTATAGTTTATTATAAAAGGAACAATCTCAAATACGTAACATAATATAACTTTATTTAACGGCACGAGTGTAAAGGATACTAAAAGTAAAACACTATATAATCTTTATTTACCGCTTTGTCGAGCCAAAACAGTGACTCATTCAGAGGGTGTGGGAGTGGAGTACTATTCCTGAGAGGCGTGGTGATGATAATCTGAGAGTGACGCTGAGAGCTGCAATGAAGAGGGGGAACAGAGGTGTTCTTTTCAGGGACTCCACGCAGTAAAGGTGAAGTTTGATAAGAGTATTAACGTGATCTGCCCTTAAACCACCCGACACTCGACCAGGAACCCCTCGAAAGCGAGACTCCCCTATGGTTGGTAAATACCGCCCAAACTCGTGAGCCCTGGAATTGGACGCTGTAGATACGCTAAACTCGCGCATTTTGCCTTCGCTCATCGACGTTAGTAGTATGAGAGTATGAGCTCACCCGCTCTTTCGCCAGCCGAAATGAGAGTCCGAGGAGGGTTAACTTACGAGGCGTAGTGAAATCGAGTGACCGAGCCGGCAAGAGCGACGAACAGAGGTATCTTTCTCAGCGAGTCCGCCCGTTAAAGCGAAACGCGATAGGATTAACATATTCTCCTCTAAAACCACCCGACACTCGACCAGCAACCCCTCGTAAGCGAGACCCTCCCTTTTTTTTGGTAAATTTCGCTCAAACTCATGAGCCGTGGGATGGGATGCTGGAGATACGCTAAAATCGCGCATTTTGCCTTCGCTCATCGAAGTTAGTAGTAGCATGAGAGTGTGAGCTGCTCACCCGTTCTGTCCTGTCGCGAGACAAAACGATACTCCGAGGGGGGACTTCCGAGGCGTGGGTGAAATCGAGTGACCAAGACTGGCAAGAGCGGGGAACAGAGGTGTTCTTTTCAGTGACTCCGCGCAAAAAAGGCGTAGTTTGATAAGAGTATTAACGTATTCTGCCCTTAAACCTTCCGGCACTCGACCAGGAACCCCTCGTCAGCTAGACCGTCCACGGAAAATATCGCTCAACATCGCGGGACGAGACGGGTTTCTTCGTTCGGGAGCCATATCATCCGTTCTTCGGCCTCTGCCTCCGGAAACAAAAAAAATGCCTTGAATACTGCACTAGTAAAGGGTAAAAAATCAAACGAAAATACTTTATTAAAAGGAACAATCAAACGCACACAAATACTTTATTAACGGCACGAGTGAAGGATAAAAAAGTAAGAACAGGAAAATAGATTGAAAGAAATAGTCGAAGGGTTTGGATAGATTTAAAGAGGAAGAAATTATAAATATTTGGATGTGAGCGTGGGCGTGTGCCTATCGTGTTTTAGGTGTCAAAGGAGATTTTACTATCCATCAGCGGTGTTCGAAATACTTACTGGAGTCCGCGTCGCTTAGTTAACAGTAACCCGGTCGCCTTATCCACTAGGCCATTCACGTTCCCAGAAAAGAAACGTTTCAAGCGTAGTTTTTAAAGCTCCCGGTTTTCTCATTCCATAATTACCTGTGGAAAAAAGTTTGCAATATATACGGTTAGTTGTATATGGTCCTTATGAAAATCCTAAAAAAACATAAAATCCTTAAAATCTAAAAGAAACATCGCCTTAAAACTCGAAACGGAAACACGTCACTATGTGGCGTAAAAAGAGACTATGACACTAGTGAGAAACACTAGATATTGAGCATGTTTATCGGAGAGGATAAACGTAACATACTAACTGCATATAATAACTACTTGGCATTATTAGTTTGAAGGTATCGTCTTTTATGTGAACATCTCTTTAAAAGTGCGTCTATAAATTACTAGTGATGTCAATTTTGTGTATAAGAAGGTACTAGCACAGCGAAGTAAAGACTAGGGTACGAAAAGTACTTTAAAGATATATCTCACAATATAATAAGTTAATCGTGAGAGAAGAGTAAAACTATGGCTGATCACGCCAGCCCAGCCTAGTGATAGATACCTAACATCACACTGATTATCATACAAATTAAGCAAGGAACATACTACGAGATACTAGGGAAAGTATATTATTGTTATATAGATGTCACACAATACAGAGAGATTATTTCTCTTCTGTACTAGTCTCTAATAAGGAAAAGAAAGAAAACGTATGCAGAATCGCTTGCATCGAGTATATTTTAGATCTTTCCGCGTTTCTGATTGAGATTATGCCTCAATAAGTCACTCTCACGCTACATTCTCCACTTTTTTTCTCTCTCGATATTTAATACTAGGGCGACTAACACGTACTCACAACGTGACCAATTTTTTGGAAATTTATGCATATATTTCCCACGACCCTCTTTATATCGTCAAATAAATATCATCGTCACAGTGTCTATGATCTAACTCGGTTTTTTCTGAGAAACTCTCATATGTAGTATAATTTTGAGAGAACGAGAAAACGAAAGAGTAATGCGTGAAGACTGTGTCTGACGCGCGTAAAATCAGAATGTTGTAAGACAACAAATAAGTAGCTCAGAACGTACGTATCATAATTTTGTCATCAGCTTTAAGCTATCTTTCAGACCTCATTACCTCTGCGTCGTGTTATCTAGTGTATGTATCGAGTCAGTGGTCGTACTAGTGTATTGTCTAGTGGTTCTGTCCTTTTAAATTACGTAATATACTCCTCAAAATAAAAATATATATAATTATAATACCTATATATATATACTATATCAGCGCCATATATGGAGAAGACTGAATGATAATCCAATATTATTTACGAACTGATGACTTCAGAGAGATACTCACCACTCTCGAGAGATCGTGAGATTTAGGTCCCGGTCGTTATTGATAAAAAAAAATAAAAAATAGTTAATAAGTTCGTGAGACTATGTGACACTGCGCTTTTCTGCAGCGCATGGTGATATTCGAAAGCCTCGTGAGATGAGAGCGCGAGTACCTCAGAATAGAAGAGAGTGAGACGTGGAATATACTATCTTACCCGGAGGAATGTGTCGGTGCAGAACACGCCTAAAGTCGACAAAAAAGAAAAACTCACACGACACACAGGCGAATGAATCGTCGAGATCCGTTTTAGACAGGAGCGCACGAGAATACCACACTAATAAGAGTTTCGTTGGTTCTTACGTGCAGAATATATTACTTACCCGGAGGGGGGGGATTTGTAGTCGCCTCCCTCCTCGGTTATTTTGTCGTAGTATGAGGTGGTTCGGTTGGTTGATGAGTGGAATGCGCTCTCAGAGTGACTAGAGACTCTCCCTGTTCTCTTTCGAGGAGAGCGAGGGAGACGGACTCAACGCGATTGAGTGTAACTCCGTTAGTGATATACCCAAAAGAGACGAATAAACTCTCAAAGACGGGGAGTTTGTATCGTAGAGAGGACACTTCTAGTTAGAGCGAGAATCTGTCTGTTTCGAGTCGATCTCGACACTACTTGATATTTCGTAAGAGATAACCATTTGGGACAGTAATTGATTTACTAATATTATAGTTATTTGATTAGAGTTATATAACCTGAGATATAGGGTTTAGACGATAAAAATATAAATATAAAAATTTCAGTAGAAGCTAGAATAGAGATTATTGAGTTATAAGTGAGAACCCGCCTCAGAGAATAGTAAATTTATAATAAATACGTCAAAATATCGTGATCACGATAAAATATATATAAATACGATTTGATATGTACGTTAGGCAGATATCGAAAAAAAACCATTGGTATTCAGATATATAGCGAACCCATGGGTTACTCGACTGTCACGGAGAATTCGAGATTAGTTTTTTTAGGTGAGGATATATTATGGAGACGATCAAGCGTATATGACGAGGAGACATTAATACAGAATCACGGCTGAAACGTGGACCATGACAGGAGTGCCTGAAGAGTTCGAGAACGCAACTTACGTCACGCTCATATCGGAGTACTCATTGATAACATAAACGACACGTAAGCGCACCTTTTGAAAATGTAAGCATCTATGATATGGTATATATATATATATATATATATATATGTGTGTGTGGTGCGCTCGCTGTTTCTGGGTGGTGGTGTAGAATAGTGTCTGCAGCCGCTCTTGAGATGAAGCAAAGGAATAGGCTATACTCTCTACGAGGACTTAACATGACACCTATATGACCTGTGTAATTTATAGTTTTATTTAATCTAAAATATACGCTATGAATTAGATAAAGACTATCTATTTCGATTCTACGATCTTGTGCGATATTGAGCGTTTTCTTAACGAATATTCAGAGAAAGTATATATTTTCCACCTAATAGTCTACACGCGGGGTAAGTATAAATTAGACTGGGAAGCCCATTTTTAATAAATGTTTGAAACATATTTAATCATTGCTAGGGAGTGAGTAGATATACGACTTATATTAATACCATTAATGAACAATTATAGAAAATTTTGTTTTTTAATTATAGTAGATTTTTATATATATATATTAAATAATATTTATAAAAATCTATAACGTTTAAGACGTAAATATTATTATATAAAAAAAAATAAAATATATTCACTTATATTACTACTCAGATGATTGAAAAGATTTACCAAAAAATCGAAAACCATATTTCGCGACTGAAGTTATTTTTAATTCTGAAACGCGCCGCGTTGTTGCTCGGGAGAATTATAAAACACATAGATAAGAATTATACAACACATAAAATATATACTTACATCATTACTACTATTACCAAAAATATAATCTTACTCTACTTACGTCGAGTTCGCTTTTTATTTTTTTTTAATAGTTATTATACTGATACTCAGGGTACCTTATTTAAATCTTAATAAATTTTAAATTTAACATTATAATATAGAAACTTTTATTTCCAAATATAGTTATTTATAACTATGAGATAGTATATTTATATATATATATATAAACGAGTCAGAATTTTCACTAAAATTACCGAAAATAACACATTAATTATTTATCGCGATTGGAGATTAATTTTAATTATCAATGAGTGGATTGATTTTTATGAGAGACTTATACCGAACAGTCGATCCTACTACAGCTCTACTAACTTACCAAAAATATAAAACTGACTATCCTTCATATACTTAACGGTAAGATCGTCACTTATTTTTATTAGTCCTATGTGGTATATACTTATATTTTACACTATAAGTCATAATTTTTAATGGAACATTCTGTGATAATTCTCACTAAATAGAAGGTATACAATTCTGGAGTGTAGATGATGCGTTTCTAAAAACTGTATAATACATAATTGTAAGTTAGTTGGCAAAATATGAGTGTGAGTAGCTTCCTATCAAACTGTATATGATGGATAGAAGAGAGAAGCGCTCGGAGTGATAGTTGAAATAGTGAAAAGTAGCGAAGCGTTAGGATGTAGTTATAAAGAGTAGATAAAAGCAAGGTGCGCCCCGTTTTATGTAGGAGTGAAGAGTCTTGAGTAGCTACACCTGGCATTCCCTTGCTTAGCTCGGCAACTCTCGCTCGCTCAGAGAATGAATTACTGGAGCTCTAATCTTAGAAGTATTTGCTGTCTTGTGATTATGATGCATATATTAAAAATTGACTTTCGCCTGAGAGGGAGACGCGCACACGTGAATATTTGAATGTAAGTCCATAAATACAACGTAAGATTTGAATTTTCATCGAAGAACAGTGAATTAGTGATACACGTTGAAGTGTTCGTATAATTTAGAAATTAATAGTAGAGAGATACATTCAGGTTGGGTATCAAACATTTTTTTCGCACACAGAGAAGATGATGATTACTGCATGTACTGTCATGTTATTTGTGGAACAATCCAAGAATATATCACCTACAGTGATTTTTCTATTCTGGCATTTGTCATAATTCTGTGCAAATATGCATTAAGTCATCATCGGCTAACGCAGCGAGTAGTATAATCTATAGATGATTGTATATTTGTGGTGGAACCATTTTCTCAGTTGTGTCGCTGCTTTAGCTCTAAACAATGCAATCTCATAACTAACATCTGTATCTCAATACCAACGAGTTCTTTGAGATATGCTCGTAATTGATATGTAAGTTCCTCAACTGTCGAGCTATGCTCACTTATGATTGAGGAATTCTTTTACATTAACTGACCTTTTTTGATCACTGGAGAGAGAGATAGTTCTGTATTTTTGGTGACATGCAAACTTATGCTGTAAATATAGTTTTTATTATAAGACGGTATGAAGTCTTGTTTGGGAACTTTTGACTTACGCAATTACTCGATCCTTCTTTCGTGAAGATTGAGACTTGCTTTTTCCGATACATCTCAGTTACTCTCCGAATGTTACACGAATGAGAGTATTTGTTGTCCGCAAATAAAAGAGAATATCGAAATAAATATTAGCATTGAGAAGGATCTGGAATATAGTTGTTAGAGCGCAGACGAAACGCCTTTCGCATAGTTTTTATAATATAAGGTTATAGGTTATAAAATCACATCCAACTCATTCTCACATGTCTCTCACTTTACACTCTTAATATACTTACTTCTGTTCTTGCGGCCCTGATATACAGTCTTGTGTTATAATAGTGTCACTCAATCCGCCATTAATTTTGGTACGAAAATGTTATTTATTAATAATAGCATTGAATATTAGCTCAACCTAGCTTTAATTAACACAGATTATAATAGTATTACATTATTTTAATTAGGATTATATTTACTTAAATATAATTATTAAATTTAAACTACATAGATAATATTTATTATCAAAAATATTAAGTTACTTAAGGTATACCAAGATATATCTATAAAATTCGAAACCATATAGTATTACGCGATTGTATACGTTAAAATTTTAAATATACACTAAATAATGTGAGCAGTGTTGTATTCTTGTAGAGACCTTACGAAACACGTACACTCAGACTCGCACTTTATATCTAAAATATAACCTTAACTCCTCTATATATCAGTTATTATAGGAGATCGCTATTTTTTTAATAGTACATTTAGGTACTTACCTTTAGTCTTCAAGACTAATATGTTTAAGTTGTGAACAATCACTCTCTATATTCTCGCACTATTACAGTATCTGTCATAGTCTCTCTAACACTAGTACCAGAAGACTCTCTGAGCGGACAATAAGTTACCAAAAAAGGTTGGCGGACTAGCGGAGGTGCGGAGTCCCGTCAGGAATAGCGCGGACTTGACGTGCGGAGATCAAATATGTTTCCGCTCTTTTTGTTACACCTTTTTAAAAAAGAGGAGAGACTATAAGGGTATTTTCTCCTCTACATTAAGAATTTTCTAATAATAAAGCGCACTATGAGATAAGTAAATCTGACACGAATTGTATGATATGATTAAAGTTTAATAGTAAAAACTGAGATCTTAATTATCTTAGGAGTATATGAAGTGCTACTTACGATTATAATAGTCTATTGTTTCTCACTAGATCACCACTTTACAACCATATCCAATATATAACTCACTGACTTCTTAACATCCTGCCATATACATAACGCTTGTGTATCCTTATAAGATACATATAATAAATAAGGACATTTTACACATATATGAGTAAGTTTTATATTGTATCACATATAACGATATGGCTATTACACGTAACATTTTAATACTCTCACTTCTATAAGATCATATTAATTAATTATATAAATTTTATTATACTATATCATATTACATTATTAATGACATAATCATTAGATATTACGAATTTCTGTGCTAAAACAATTTTATATTATATTAAAATTAGTATCATACGGAGAGTACGACGTTATATCACGAATTTATTCCTAAAATCGTAATACCTAGTCATTTGCTGATTAGAAAGTTAATTATTTAAAAAATTCAGAAACGAGCGTTTTGTTTTCTTGAGAGAACTGAGTTAGATACTACTAGTATAAAATAATAGTATATAGTATATTATATAGTATTATTATTTGGGGTTTTTACACAGAACTGATTAACATATATATATATTATTACGTCTAATATCTACTCCCTATGTACTTACTCACATTATCCATAAATTAATATATAAACTGAATCCTCTTCTTTACGTAGAGTGGCTACTTTTTAATTTTAATAATTATCCATATAACTATATATATGAGTATATGCTCAGCTTATTTTTCTTATTATTAAAAATTAATATAATAATATATTAATAATAATATATCGCACTTGATCGACTATTTTATTATTAATTTGGAGTAGCTCAACTATATTATGTCAGTTAAATAATTTCTATTGAGTTTTAGAGTATTGTTGTGCATATTATTAAATAATAGTATAAACTCATTATTTCGGCTCAGATAAATAATATATTTATCAAAAATATTATATATACCTATATATATATTTATAATATATATTATATATTAATTACTATACGTAGCAAGTGAGAATGCATTAATCTGAAATAATATCGAAAATCAGCGATATTTTCGCTATAATATTTGAAGTTAATACTATATATTTATTAGTGATAGATAAAACATAGCGCCTCTATGTTTCTTGAGAGTAGATATATAAAAATCACGTACTACACTATAATTACAGATATCTACACTTATTCTCACAATAATAAACTATACTTCATCCTTATTACCTTCGGCAGTAATTTTCAGCTTTATTTATATAGTCTAATTAACTCGCGCGCGTATATCTTGTCTTGAAATTAAATATAAAAAATTAAGGATCTCTTATTTAATCCGATTAACTAGATCCACGTAACTGCTGCTATTTTATCTTTATACTAGATTTTTCTGTGTCAGGAGTCAAGAGATCACTTTCATAGTATTACTACTCTATGTTTACTATGGAGCAGAACATATGTTACTATATATATAAAATATTGATAGATCACGATCACGTAGCTTATATCCGTTTATAAGAATATAATAATGAATTTTTTTACAATTATCGCAAAAATCACGTACGGCTATATGAGATACTTTTGTGATTATCTTTATGTTATAATATCCTCATAGTCTATAAGTATATAGAAAATACAGGTAACTTATCTACAAAGCTAGCGTATTTTTAACACAGACGATAGATAATTCTCCTCTTCATGACCAATGATATGTAATATTTGCTTATCTTTCAAGAGTTTGAATAAAATATTAATATATGAAGATACACGCGCGTAAGGGTCAGTTAGACGCTTCTGTGTGTTTGACTCATATATCGAAAAACTTGTTCCATTAGGCGCAAGGGGCGAGCTGCATTATGGCAGACGGAAACGCTCGTTGTTGCTTTGAGAAAGATTATAAAAAACACGCCCATTTAGCTCCATTTCTAAAAATAAATCGACAGAAACCTTTTCAAAAAATAGTTACCCGAGACGATAATTTCCTAAAATAGAAAAATGTATTTCACTATCGAAGATAATTTTAATACAGAAACGCGCATTGTTTCTCGAGAGAATTTTAAAACACGTCCACTCACCTCCACTTTCAAAATATACTGTCTTATCTTCTTCGGCGTTTGCTCTTTTATAGTCATCTCGCTTATCTTAAAATATAAAAAAATGGAAGATCGTTTTTTTTTTAAACATTTGTTTTTTTATATTTTTTTGATCAAATCTAATCTGGTAATATTTAACCGAAACTTAATTTAAAATATTGATTCGACTGCTAGCGCGAAAAAAATTTCGACTTGAGAAACGACCGATTTTCGCGTTCGCGGTTAATCCCCATTTCCAGGAGGAAACCGTAACTCAAAAGCGGGTTGGTTTTTAACAGAGACGAAGAATTGTTCCCTCGCCAAAGTAGGCTTCTCTTTCATAGTTGATAAATAACATAAATATATACATGTATAGTAGCGACGCTCCTCTTGAAGTTCAAGCTTGTCCATTAAGCGTTGGTAGGGGAGGCGAGCCTGCACTATGGCAGACAGATCATCACTTCTGCGGTGGTTTGGATTATTTCAATCGGTACGATTGCTCCGTTTGCGAGTCGCTTTCGGGCGACACTTTAATATCATGATAGGGAAACGAGGCGATTTTCATTAGCAATCTCAAAGAAAAAAATTCAATAAAATTTAATTAAGTCGCAAATGTGTTTTTTCGACATTCGCACTGTAGGACTTTCGACTTATATCAGTTCCCGATGCAGTGCGTCACTATCAAATGCGTCAATAATTCGGTTTAATGTAGCGTTAGGCTTAAGAATAATGGTATTTTGAAAAGCGTTCGTAATGATGATAATTAAATATAGGACTAAGAAAAATTTATATTTGATATCAATTTCTTTATTGACTTTTTTCATAACTATTTTTTTTTTTGGTTTTTCTTTCGAAAAGCCTCGCTAAGGAACGAAAAATTTCAATATTTATTTTGCACCATCTCCCGAGAATTTAAAAGTAACGTTATTTCGTGCTTTGGTTTCGCGCGAGATTCGTATATTTACCGACGGAATTTATTTCAACGACACATTTTTATTTTTTTTTAGTCACCTAAAAATGATTTATTAAAGAAAATGTAATTTTTATGAACTTAAATTAAATAAAAATAATTATATCATAAATTTTTTTTTTAAAATTACACGACCTAAAGGAACTTTGACGCAAAAAATAGGGGCCAGAGTGTTGGGGTGTTTAAAAACTAACGAATCCCACGGGTAGACCACCCCGATGTCAGGAGTCGGGGTCTCTCGGCCTCTAGGTGGACTACGGGGGGACTAATCCCCCCCTCCGGGGATAGCGTCTCCGGAACCCCCGCTCTTTTGGTATTTGGGTTGTCGCGGGGTTTCCTCCGACCATCCCCTCCGGCGTATGAAACGTCCCCCCCTTCGTCCCCCCTCGGCTCGAGCCCCCTAAAAGGGGTAAACTTACCCTTTTTAGAGGGCTCGAGCCGAGCCCCCTATATGGCATTGATATATATATATATATTATATATAATGATATATATATATATATATATATATATATATATATATATAGTACTAATATAATATAATATATATATAATATATATATATATATATATATATATTAATTATTATATATTATATTATATTATTTTAATATTTAATTAATTTTTTTTAAAAAAAATCATTTAGTTTAGTTACCTCTTAAAAATTATTTTTCATCGAAAACTGAATTTAAGGGTGATAAAATTTAAAAAAAATTAAATAAATGCGCGAATGAATAACGGTAAAAGCAAAGTGTAAATATATATTATATATATATATATATAATATATATATTATATATATATATATATAATTATATATATATAAATATATATTTATATATATAATATTATATATATATTATATATATCTATATATATAAACAAACAAACGAACAAACAAGAAAAGAATCAAAAATCTAAGATATTCCCTCTTAGAACCTTCGACTTAATACTTAGACCTTCGACTTTAGCACTTAGACCTTTCGACTTAGCACTTAGACCTTCGACTTAGCAATTAGACCTCGACTTAGAACTTAGACCTTCGACTTAGCACTTAGACCTTTCGACTTTTTTAGCACTTAGACTTCGACTTAGCACTTAGAACCTTCGACTTATACCACTTAGACCTTCGACTTGCACTTAGACCTTCGACTTAACACTTACACCTTCGACTTAACAACTTAGACCTTCGACTTACACTTAGACCTTCGACTTACGCTGATTCCACGAATGTTATTAGTTTTCTTGTTGCTATCGTAGTTTTATTTTAGATTTTGGCACTTAGACCTTCGACTTAATATAGTATGTTTTGTGTTTCGTGTTTCGTCTGACCTTCGTTCGTTGTTTGTTGAAATAAATAATACGTTCGAAGGTCTTAAGTGGAAAATTCCGAAAAATAAATTTCGACTTAAAATTTTTTTGGAAATTAATTTTCTCTGTGATTTTTTAGATTTTTTCACACTTAAGACCCTTTGGACACTTATTATCAGTTTCCCGTTTGCGCGTCTATCATATGGGGTTGAAGGGTCGATTAGTTTTTATACCTTCAAAAGGGTGTTGCGCGATCAAGTTAGATCGTTTTTTCGATCCCTTCGAAACGTCCATATAGTAATAGTGTCGCTTACGGGAATCGCAAAAGCGGCCTGAACGCTTTCAAATGCGCCACTTTTTTTAAGTGTATAACCTCGCTTTCAACTCGATACTAGTGACGTTTTCAACGGGACTGATATAAGTCAAGGTCTAAGTAGGTGAAAATTAAAATGAAAAGAAATATTTCCCCGATAATTTTCTGTTCAAATTTTTTTTTCGGAATTTGCACTTAGACCTCGACTATATTAATCCGAATGGCGTCCACATATGACGTCATAGTGGGTTTAACGATAGGTATCTCGAAAACTAGGATAGCTACAAGAAAACATAACATTCGTGGAATTAGCGTAAGAAAATTGTTCTAAAAAATCGAAAAAAACAAAATTTTGAAATTTTTGGATATTTATTTTTTTTCTCGGAAATACTAACGATAGCTACAAGAAAACTAATAACATTCGCGGAATCAGCGTAAGAAAATTTGTTCTAAAAATGGCAAAAAATTTTTTTTTGATTTTTTGGGGCTATTTTGATTTTTTTCTCAAAAACTACGATAGCTACAAGAAACAAATAACATTCGTGGAATCAGCGTAAGATATTTGTTCTAAAAATGGCAAAATAATTTTTTTTGATTTTTTTGGGCTATTTTATTTTTTTTTCTCGAAAAACTTCGATAGCTACAGAAGAAAACTAATAACAGAATTCGTGAATCAGCGTAAAGACAAATTGTTTCTAAAAAATGGCAAAAAATTTTTTTTTGATTTTTTGGGGCTATTTTTAATTTTTTTTTCTCAAAACTAGATAGCTACAAGAAAACTAATAACATTCGTGGAATCAACGTAAGAAAATTGTTCAAAAAATGGAAAAAAATTTTTTGAATTTTTTTTGGATAATTTTATTTTTTTTTTTCTCGAAAACTACGATAGCTACAAGAAAACTAAAAAACTTTCGTGGAATCAGCGTAAGAAAATTGTTCTGAAAATGGCAAAAAAAATTTTTTTGGTTTTTTTTTTGGGGCTATTTTTATTTTTTTTTTCCTCAAAATAATTATCCAATAAAGACTAATAACATCGTGAATCAGCGTATGAAAATTTGCTCTAAAAATGGAAAAAAAAAATTTTTGATTTTTTTTTGATATTTTAATTTTTTTTCTCGAAAACTACGATAGCTACATGAAACTAATAACATTCGTCGAACTCAGCCACAGTAAGAAAAATTGTTTAAATAAGAAATGAAAAAAATTTTTTTTTGTTTTTATGGGGGTATTTTATTTTTTTTCTCAAAACTATCGATACGCTAAAGAAAACTAATTACATTCGTGGAATCAGCGTAAGAAAACTTGTTCTAAAAATGTAAAAAAATTTTTTTTAATTTTTTTGGGATGATTTTATTTTTTTTTTCTTCGAACTACGATAGCTACAAAGAAAACTAATAACATTTCGTGGAATCAGCGTAGAAAATTGTTCTAAAAATGGCAAAAAGTTTTTTTTGATTTTTTGGGGTTATTTTATTTTTTTTTCTCGAAATACGATAGCTACAGAAAACTAATAAACATCTCGTGAATCAGCGTAAGATAGTTGTTCTGAAAATAAATAAAATTTGTTTTTGAAATTTTTTTGTTATTAATTTTATTTTCTCGAAACTACGATAGGTACAAGGAAACTATTGATTTTTTTTTCCTATTTTAAAACAGTTTCTTACGCTGACTCCCAAAAAAGGTTTATTTATTTTTTTGTAGCTATCGTAGTTTTCGAGAAAAAAAAATAAATAACCAAAAAATAAAAAAAAATTTTTTCCCTTTTTAGAACAAATATCTTACGCTGATTCCACGGATGTTATTAGTTTTTTCTTGTAGCTATCGTGGTTTTCGAGTTTTTTGCACTTTAGACCTTTCGACTTATATCTCTGACTGTTCGTTCGTTTGTTGTTGAACTAATATATAGTGTCGCCCTACGGGAATCGCAAAAGCGGCTGAACGCTTTCAAATGCCACTTTTTAGTGTATAAACTCGCTTCAACTCGATATAGTGACGGTTCAACGGAATATATAATGTCAAAGTCTAAGTGTGAAAATTCTTATATATATATATATATATATATATATATATATATATATATAATATATATATATAAAATATTTATATATAATATATATATTATATATATTAATAGTGTATAGACTATTATTTTATCTTAATTTTTTTTTAAAACAATCATTTAGTCTGTATATACCTCTTTAAAGTAACTAACATACTAAACTAACTTAACTGTAACTATTTGAACAAATTTAAAATGATCGAATGAATAACGGTAAAGCTAAAGTGTTAAATATATATATATATTATATTATATATATATATAATATAATATATATATATATATATATATATATTAAATATATATAATATTATATAATATATATATAATATCGAATACTTCATATATCCAATACTCGATATATCGATATAGTTTGATATCTCCCATATTGATCCTCAGACGAAAAATTCAAACAGAGCCACAATTTTCTTACGCTGATTTCACGAATGTTATTAGTTTTCTTGTAGCTATCGAGTTTTCGAGAAAGAAAAAATAAAATAGCCCATCAAACAATAAAAACAATTTTTTTTGCCAATTTTCAGCACAATCTCTTTACGCTGATTCCATGAATGTTATTAGTTTTCTTGTTGTAGCTTTATCCGTAGTTTTTCGAGAAAAAAAAAAATTTAAATATCCAAAAAAATTAAAATATAAATGTTTTTTTTTCAATTTTTTAAAAAAATTTCTTACGCTGATTCCACGCATGTATTTTATTAGTTTTCTTGTGGCTATCGTAGTTTTTTTGAGAAAAAAAATAAAATAGCCCAAAAAAAACCAAAAAAAATTTTTTGCCATTTTCAGAACAATTTTCTTAAACGGCTGATTCCACGAATGTTATTAGTTTTCTTGTAGCTATCGTAGTTTTCGAGAAAAAAAATAAAATATCCAAAAAATTTTCAAAAATTTTTTTTTCATTTTTAGAACAATTTTCTTACGCTGATTCCACGAATGTTATTAGTTTTCTTGTAGCTATCGTAGTTTTTGAGAAAAAAAATAAAATAGCCCCAAAAAATAAAAATAAAATTTTTGCCATTTTTAGAACAATTTTCTTACGCTGATTCCACGAATGTTATTTAGTTTTCTTGTAGCTATCGTAGTTTTTCGAGAACAAAAAAATAAAATAATAAAAAAAAAAAATCAAAAATTTTTTTTTTCATTTTTAGAACAATTATCTTACGCTGATTCCACGAATGTTATTAGTTTTCTTGTAGCTATCCTAGTTTTCGAGATACCTATCGTTAAACCCACTATGACGTCATATATTGACGCCTCATCGGGGACTAATATAAGTCGAAGGTCTAAGTGCAAATTCCGAAAAAAAAATTGAACAGAAAATTATCGGGGGAAATATTTTCTTTGTGATTTTTTAGATTTTTACACTTAGACCTTCGCCTTATATTAGTTCCCGAACAGGCGTCACTATATGACGTCATAATCGGTTTAACGATAGTCTGAGCTTAAGAAAATGGTATTTGAAAGCATTGAGCCGGTTTTGCGAATTCCCTGTAAGGCGACACTATAACTAATAGTGACGTTTCGAAGGGAACCGAAAAACGATCTAACTTGATCGCGCAACACCTTTTTAAGGTATAAACTATCACTTCAACCCCATATAGTGACGTATCAACGGAACTGATATAAGTCAAAGGTCTAAGTGTGAAAATCTAAAAAATCACAGAGAAAATAATTCCCCAAAAAAAATTTTAAGTCGAAATTATTTTTTCGGAATTTGCACTTAGACCTTGACCTTATAATTAGTTCAACAAAAAACGCCACGAACGTCAGAGACAAACGAAACTAAAACATACTATAATAAGTCCGAAGGTATACGTTGCAAAAAATCACGAAGCGACGACAGTAACATGAAACCATATGACAATCATAGAATCAGCCGTAAAATTTTTTTTCTAAAAATAGAAAAAAAAAATTTTTTGTTTTTTGTTTATTTTATTTGTTTGTCAACGTCGATACCTACAAAAAAATAATAACCTTTTTTGAATCAGCGTAAGAATTTTGTTTTAAAAATGGAAAAAATGTTTTCCATATTTTCTCAATACAATCCTCGACTTTAGATGAAAACTTTGATATTTGCACATTTTTCACCAAACAATCAAAACATATTTTTTAGAATATTTACAGAAAACAATTATCTTTACGCTGATTCCGACAATGTTAATTAGTTTTCTTGTAGCTATCGTAGTTTTTGAGCTATAAAAAAAATAATAATATCAAAAACAAAAATAAAAATTTTTTTTTTTCATTTTTAGAAAAATTTTGTTAAGGCTGATTCCACGAATGTTATTAGTTTTTCTTGTAGCTATCGTAGTTTTTCGAGAAAAAAAATAAATAGCCCAAAAAATCAAAAAAAAAATTTGGCCATTTTTAGAAGCATTATCTAAAAACGCTGATTCCACGAAACTGTTATTGTTTTCTTGTAGCTATCGTAGTTTTTTGAGAAAAAAAATAATATGTAAAAAAAATCTAAAAAAAATTTTTTGCCATTTAAGTGTAATTTTTTTACGCTGATTCCACGAATGTTTTATTAGTTTTCTTGTAGCTATCGTAGTTTTTTTTAGATACATAAAATACCCCCAAAAAATCAAAAAAATTTTTCCATTTTAGAACAATTTTCTTACGCTGATGTCCACGAATGTTTATTTAGTTTTCTTGTAGTTATCGTAGTTTTCGAGAAAAAAAAATAAAATATCCAAAAAAGAATCAAAAATTTTTTTTTTTCCATATTTTTTAGAACAATTTCAATTACGCTGATTCACGAATCGTTATTAGTTTTTCTTGTCAGCTATGCTTAACTTTTTGAGAAAACAAATAATTAATATGCCCTTCAAAAACCAAAAAATTTTTTTGCCTAATTTTCAAGAACAATTTTCCTTTACGCTAATTCACGAATGTTTAATTAGTGTTTATCCATTGAAATGTTATCGTAGTTTTCGAGACGCACCCATAATTTCCAAGAAATTCCAAATTTTTTTTTCCATTTTTTTTGAACAATTTTCTTACGTTGATTCCACGATGTTATTAGGTTTCTTGTAGCTATCGTAGTTTTGAGAAAAAAAATAAAATAACCCCCGACAAAATCAAAAAATTTTTTTGGCCAATTTTTAGGTAACATTTTTCTTTACGCTGTATTCCACGAATGGTTATGTAGTTTTCTTGTAGCTATCGTAGTTTTCGAGAAAAAAAATAAAATAGCCCCAAAAAATCAAAAAAATTATTTTGCCATTTTTAGAACAATTATCTTACGCTGATTCCACGAATGTTATTTGTTTTCTTGTAGCTATCGTAGTTTTTGAGAAAAAAAATAAAATAGCCCCAAAAAATCAAAAAAAATTTTTGCCATTTTTAGAACAATTTTCTTACGCTGATTCCACGAATGTTATTAGTTTTCTTGTAGCTATCGTAGTTTTCGAGAAAAAAAATAAAATATCCCAAAAAATTTCAAAATTTTTTTTTTCATTTTTAGAACCATTGTTCTTACGCTGATTCCACGAATGTTATTAGTTTTCTTGTAGCTATTCTAGTTTTCGAGATACCTATCGTTAAACCCACTATGACGTCATATAGTGACTCCCATTCGGGACTAATATAAGTCGAAGGTCTAAGTGCAAATTCCGAAAAAAAAATGGAAGCCACAAGAAAACTAATAACATTCGTGGAATCAGCGTAAGTCGAAGGTCTAAGTGTTAAGTCGAAGGTCTAAGTGTTAAGTCGAAGGTCTAAGTGTTAAGTCGAAGGTCTAAGTGTTAAGTCGAAGGTCTAAGTGTTAGTCGAGGTCTAAGTGCTTAAGTCGAGGTCTAGAGTGTTTAAGTCGAAGGTCTATAGTGTTAAGTCGAAGGTCTAAGTGCTAAGTCGAAGGTCTAAGTGTTAAGTCGAAGGTCTAAGTGCTAAGTCGAAGGTCTAAGTGCTAAGTCGAAGGTCTAAGTGATAAGATCTAAAATTTCTGTGCTAAGTCGAAGGTCTAAGTATAAGTCGAAGGTCTAAGAGGGAATATCTTAGATTTTTGATTCTTTTCTTGTTTGTTCGTTTGTTTGTTTTATATATATATATATATATATATATATATATATATATATATATATTATATATATATATATAATATATAATATATATATTATATGATATATATATATTATTATATATATATATATATATATATATATAGTATATATATATATATATATTATATATATATATATATTATATATTATATATTATATATTATATAAGGAATTTTAAGTGTCCTAAAAAGCATGACATCAGTGTATCAGAACAACAGCACCTGAGAGTAAAGAGCATACAAACATTGTTTTTGCATTATAGCAGTGGCCACTAGCGAAAAAGAGAGAGACCGAGCAAAAATAGGGCTTTCAGAGTGTTAGGGGGTGTTAAAGTAACGAGGGTAGACCACCCCGTGTCAGGAGTCGGGTCTCTCGGCCTCTAGGTGGACTACGGGGGGGACTAATCCCCCCCTCCGGGGATGGTCTCCGGAACCCCCGCTCTTTGGTCTTTTGGGTGGTCGCGGGGTTCTCTCCGACCATCCCCGGGTATGAAACGTCCCCCCCTTCGTCCCCATCGGCTCGAGCCCTAAAAAGGGTAAACTCCTTTTTAAGGGGGCTCGAGCCGACGGGGCCCTATATGGCCATGATATATATATATATATTTATTAATATTATATATAGTTATATATATAAATCATATATATAGATATATTATTATATATATAATCATTATATAATATATATATATATATAATATATATATATATATATATATATATAATTTAACACCTTTAGCTTTACCGTTATTCATTCGATCATTTATTTAAATTTTTTTTAATTTAGTCACCCTTCAATTCAGTTTTCTATGTTTATAATTTTTAGAGGTAACTAAACTAAATGATTTTTTAAAAAAAAATTTAAAATAAATTAAAACCCTCGTTTTTAAATATGATAGCTCAAGGGAATTAATAGCATTCGTGGAATCAGCGTAAGAAATTGTTCTAAAAATGGCAAAAAAATTTTTTTGATTATTTTGGGGCTATTTTTATTTTTTTTCTCGAAACCTACGATAGCTACAAGAAAACTAATAACATTCCGTGTGATCAGCGTAGAAAATTGTTCTAAAATGGCAAAAAAAATTTTTTTGATTTTTTGGGGGTATTTTAATTTTTTTTTCTCAAAAACTAACGTAGGCTACATGAAAACTAATACCATTCGTCGGAAAATAGCCGTACGAAAATTGTTCTAAAAAATGTAAAAAAAAAAAATCTTTAATTTTTTTGGGATATTTTTATTTTTTTTCTCGCAAACTACGATAGCTATATATATATATAAATAACATTCGTGGAATCAGCGTAAGAAAATTGTTTCTAAAAATGGCAAAAAAATTTTTTGATTTTTTTGGGGTTATTTTATTTTTTCTCGAAAACTATCGATAGCTAACAAGAAAACTAATAACATTCGTTGAATCAGCGTAAGAAAATTGTTCTGAAAATATGGAAATTTGTTTTTGGATTTTTTTGGGTTATTTTATTTTATTTTCTCGAAAACTACGATAGCTACAGGGAAACTATTGTTTCTCCATTTTTAAAACAAATTTTTTCTTACGCTTGATTCAAACAAGGTTATTATTTTTTTTGTAGCTATCGAAGTTTTCGAGAAAAAATAAATAAACAACCCAAAAAAATCAAAATTTTTTTTTTCCATTTTTAGAACAAAAATATCTTACGGCTGATTCCACGAATGTTATTAGTTTTCTTGTGGCTTCCATAGTTTTCGAGTTTTTTGCACTTAGACCTTCCGACTTAATATAGTAATTTGTGTTCGTTTGTTTCGTCCTGACGTTTTCTCGGTTGTTTGTTTTGTTTGAACTAAATATACAGTCGAAGGTTCTAAGTGCAAATTCCCGAAAAAATAATTTCGACTTAAAATTTTTTGGAAAATTATTTTCTCTGTGATTTTTTAGATTTTCACACTTAGAACCTTTGACTTATATAAAGTTGCCCGTTGCACGTCCCACTAATATGGGGTTGAAGTGATAGTTTATAACTTAAAAGGTGTTGCGCGATCAAGTTAGATCGTTTTTCGATTCCCTTCGAAACGTCACTAAAGTATAGTGTTCGCCTTACGGGAATCGCAAAAGCGGCTGAATGCTTTCAAATGCCATTTTCTTAAGCTCGAACTGTAGCTTCAATCGATATAGTGACGTTTTTCAACCTTTGATAACACTTAGACCTTCGACTTAGCACTTAGACCTTCGACCCTTAACACTTAGAACCTTCGACTTAGCTCTTAGACCTTCAACTTAACACTTAGACCTTCGACTTAACACTTAGACCTTCGACTTAACACTAGACCCATTCGACTAAACAACTTAGACCTTCGACTTACCTTCTTAGACCTTCGTTAGCCTTAGAACCTTCGGACTTAGACTTAGACTTCGACTTAAAACACCTTAGAAACCTTCCGACTTAACACTTAGACGCTTCGACCTTAACACTTAGACTTCGACTTAACACTTAGACCTTCGACTATAAACACAGACCTTCGACTTAACACTAGACGTTCGACTTAGCAACTTAGACCTTCGACTTTAGCAACTTAGACCTTCCGACTTAGCACTTAGACCTTCGACTTAGCACTTAGACCTTCGACTTAGCACTTAGACCTTCGACTTAGCACTTAGACCTTCGACTTAACACTAGACCTTCGAAATGACGTTTCAACCTTCGACTTAACACTTAGACCTTCGACTTACCACTTAGAGCTTCGAGCTTAACACTTAGACCGCTTCGACTCTTAAAACACTTAGCCCTTCGACCTAACACTTAGACTTCGACTTACGCTGATTCCACGAATGTTATTAGTTTTCTGGTGGCTATCGTAGTTTTCGAGAGTTTATGCAAACTTAGACGCTTCGACTTATATAGTATGTTTTGTGTTCGTTTGTTCGTCTGACCGTTCGTTCGTTTGTTTGTTGAACTAATATATAGTGTCGCCTTACGGAAATCGCAAAACATTTTATTTCGACTTTTAAAATTTTTTGGGAAATTATTTTTCTCTGTGATTTTTAGATTTTTCACACTTAGACTTTGACTTATAATCAAGTTTCGCGTTGCGGAACGTTCACTATAATGGGGTTGAAGTGTTAGTTTATACCTTAAAAGGTGTTGCGCGGATCAAGTTAGATCGTTTTCGATTCCTTTCGAAAAGTCACTATAATTATAGTGTCGCCTTACGGGAAATCGCAAAGCGGCTGAAACGCTTCAAATGCCACTTTTTAGTGTATCAACTCGCTTCAACTCGATATAGTGACGTTTCAACGGGAACTGATATAAGTCAAAGGTCTAAGTGTGAAAATCTCTAAAATCACAAAGAAAATATTTCCCCCGATAATTTTCTGTTCAATTTTTTTTTCGGAATTTGCACTTAGACCT
>JABUQX010014523.1:0-38011 GCA_015478945.1 Trachelipus rathkii
GACGCATACAGACGCTCAGCGAGGGCTCCCTGTACGTACGTCGCCCTCTGTGGAGCCGTATATCTTGAGATTATGCCCTCCCTCCCTCCCTCCGAAAGAACTGAGTCCTCCTGTACACTCGAACCAAACCGATAATCCATCACAACAGCCAGAATACGGACACCACAGACGACAACCGTTAATCCGATGAATATGAAACAAAATATATTCAATGATATTTGCATCGACGATTCATTCGCCTTATTCGTCTATTTTTCAATACTGGTATCATGAAACGCACGGTGAGATTTTCACGTTGCGATGGCATGCATTTGTTATTAGGAGCCGTTTTCATTCTGCAGAATCTCGTTCAAATGGAGTAGCCGAAAGTCTCTCCGTGCCTTTATTGTATTTTTTCATATAGAACGGCCGGGACCACTCGATCGAGGTTGGTTCTCGCGCTCGTTCGAATAATGGCGGATACATATGCCGGTGCTCGATTGGCGCGGTACTTATTTTTTTTTTGTATCGATTAAAGACAGACACGACCAACACGCGACACGCGACACACACACACAGAAACACGCGGGAGAGGTCGAAGATAGCTAAAGGATGACAAAGTTTGGTTACGGTAGTTCTTCCGTAGTGCCATCACTCTGTTAGCCGAGCGCGCGCGCTTCACTCTTTTTTTCTCTTTTGTTTTTCGTGCTTACTCTGTTTGAATAAACCAGGATGAACGACGACAATTTATTCTCCCTAATGGTACCGGGGATAATAGATTAGTAGTAAGTAGGGCCCTTTAAAACCGGTTGGGTGTGGTTTTGATAGTCACACCGTCGGAAAGAAATACTCGTTGTGTTCTCCCTCGTTGTCTAATATTTCAATTTTTATTAACGATACGAAATTTTTGGTGACTTAAACTAAATTCTTGCGTTCGAGGAAACTGATTGATGATATTGAGTTGGCTTCGGTGCGGCGGCGGCGGCGAGTTTACAGTATTATATTACTCGCTTTCTGCTGTCTGCTGTTTGTTTTTTTAGTTTTGTAACGGCGTGACAGCGGAATGCAAAGTAGAGGTCTCCGAAACCATTTTTAACTTTTTTCGCGTGCGCGCTTTTTTACGCATGGCGTTTAATTTTTCAGTTTTAAGGCCATGTTGTCTTATTAGATTTAATGGATTTTTTTTATTTGAAAATAACGTAAGAAAGGTCTGAATATGTTTTAAACTTTTTCCTACACGCGTATATTATGGAGAATGAGAGAAACCGGGAGCTTTAAAAACACGCTTGAACGTTCTTTTCCTGGAAGTGAATGGGCCTAGGTGGATAAAAGGCGAACCGGTTATGGTTTAACATAAGCGACGCGGACGATCTCAGTATAGAATTCGAATCACCGCTGATGGATAAGTAAAATCTGACCTTTTGACACTAAAACAAGAATAGGCACCGCCCACCCACATCCCAAATATTTAATAATTTCTCCTTCTTTAATCTATCCAAACCCTTCGAACTATTTTTTCAATCTATTTTACCTGTCTTACTTTTTATCCTTCACGTCGTGGCCAGTTAATAAAGTATTGTGTGCGTTCTGAATTGTACTTTAATAAAGTATTCTCGTTTGAATTTTTACAGCTTTAATGAGGTATCCAAGGCATTTTTTTGTTTCGGAGGCAGAGCCGAAGACGGATGAGTATTGGCTCTCGTAACGAAGAAACGTCTGCGTCGGATGTTGAAGCGATATTTTCCGTGGACGTCTAGCTGAGAGGGTGCCTCGACGTTTTTGGGGGGGGGGCCCGCCCCCCACGGGACAAAAAGGCGTTATTTTAAGGGAAGAATAACGTTAATCTCTATCAAACTACGCTTTTTAGTCGCCGGAAGTACCTGATAAAGAAACCTCTTTCCCAAAAACTCTTGCTCAGTCTTGGTCACTCGATTTCACCCACGCCTCGAAAGCCACCCCTTCTCGGAGTCTCGATTTGGCTCGCCATTGAATAGAACGGGTGAGCAGCTCACACTCTCATGCTACTACTAACTTCGATGAGCGAAGGCAAAATGCGCGATTTTAGCGTATCTCCAGCACCATCCCACGGCTCATGAGTTTGAGCGAAATTTACCAAAAAAAGGGAGGTCTCGCTACGATGGTGTGTACGAGTGATCGGGTGGTTAAAGAGGTTAAGAATATTGTATCCTAATGCGTTTCGCTTTAAAACGGCGGACTCCGCTGAGAAAGAACTCTGTTCGTCGTCTTGCGGCTCGGTCACTCGATTTCACTAACGACTCTGTAAGTCTACCCTCATCGACCTATTTCGTGCGAACGAGCGGTGAGATCCATACTCTGATACTACTCCACTCGATAGCGAAGCCAAAATGCGCGAGTCTAGCGTATTACAGGTCCAATTTCCAGCTCACGAGTTTGGGCGTAATTACAAGCCACATAGGGGATCTCGCTTCGAGGTTCTGGTCGAGTGTCGGGTGTTTAGGGCAGATCATCGTTAATACTCTTATCAACTTACCTTTACTTGCGTGATCCCTAAAATGACACCTTCTTTCCACGTCTTGCCTAGGCTCGGTCACTCGATTTCACCCTACGCCTCGGAAGTCCTAACCACACCTCGAGCTGGTTTTGCTCGCTATTGTCGAATAAATTTGTGTTTAACTTTTCTTATCTTCACATGTTGCTCTAATAAGTATTTTGTTGCGTTTGATTGTTCCTTTCTATAAATGTATTTTTTCGTTTGCATTTTTTATGAATATTGTGCAGTATTCAAAGCATTTTTTTTGTTTCGGAGGCAGGAGTCGACGAGACGGATTGATGTGGCTCCGAACGAAGAAACCCCTATCGTCCGGCGCATTGAGCGATAATTGCGTCGACGTCCTCGCTGACGAGGTGTTCTGGTCGAGTGCTCGGAAAGGTTTAATGGCAGAATACGTTAATATCTAATACACAACTCGCCTTTTATTGCGCGATCACTGAGCAAAAGAAACTCTGTTCCAGCTCTTTGCATCTTGGTCACTCCGATTTTCACCCGCCCTCGAATCCCCCCTTGATAATCTCGTTTTTCTCGCGACAGACAGAGGTGACAGCTCACACTCTCATGCTAATACTAACGTCGATGAGCGAAGGCCAAATGGCGGATTTAGCGTATCTCCACATTACCATTCACGCTATGAGTTTTGAGCGAAATTACCAAAAAAAAGGAGGTCTCGCTTCGAGGAGTTGTTGGGCGAGGTCGGTGTGTTTTAGAGTGAGAATATGTTAATCCTATTCGCGTTTTCGCTCTAAACGGGCGTGACTCCGCTGAGAAAGATACCTCTGTTCGGTCGCTCTTGCGGCTCGGTCACTCGACATTTCACATACGCTCGTAAGTTTAACCTCCCGACTCATTCGGATGACGAAAAGCTGGTAAGTCATAGCTCTCATTCTATAACGTCGATGAGTCGATGCAAATGCCGAGTTTAGCGTGATCTACAGGCGTCCAATTCCAGGCTCACGAGTATTGGCGGTGATTACGCAAATAAGGGATCCTCTGAGCTTTCGTAGGGTTCCGTCGAGTGTCGGGGTGGTTTAAGGGCAGAATCACGGTTAATACTCTTATCACACTCGCTTACTGGCGCGGAGTCCCTTGAAAGAACACATTCGTTTTCCCGCTCTTGCCAGCTGCGGTTCACCTACACTTTCACCCAACCCTCGAAGTCCTCCCAACACCCTCGCAGCCTGGTTTGGCCTTCGCAAGCGAATAAAGATTTTGTGTTTACTTTTTATTCCTCACTCGTGCGTTAATAAGTAAATTTGTTCGTTGATTGTCCCTTTATTTGCCATCACAGACGCTACGATTATCATTGCTAACTGTTACGGGAAAGATCTGACTTGACAAGACTGCTCTTGACAATCGAATGCGCGCCCTAAGACCAGCTCGGCAATATTTTCGTTTATTGTAGTAAGTTATCTCCGTATAGATGGCCCCTCTCCTTCTAATCCGAGGTGAGTATCTGTCCAGAATCGTTCGAAATACCGTGTTTTAGCTTAAGCGGGGACGAGCGACCTGATGGATTGGGATTTACACATTATTATTTCGAATGTCGCTTTCAACGTTCTTACTTTCTTTCTCACCACTTTTTTTCTCTTCCTAGGCGATACACTCGCAGTTACAGACTTACACACTACAGTGTTGAATCAGCTGATCAGACAAACACATCACCGGCTCCCTTGTCATGCGTACGTCCGTCGGACTGAAAATATCTTCGTGTGCTCGGTCCTATCATGACGTAAACGCAGGAGGGTTTCGAAGATTAGCTAAACGCGATCACCATTTCACATCGTTATCGCTCTGCTACCCCTTCGATTCTCGTTCTCACTTTCTTTCTTTATTTCTTTCTTTCTCCTCTTTGTTTCTCAAAGCTCTATGAAGGTAAAAGAATGTCTGTTCATGTATCCTCGTCTCCATCTCCTTTCGTCTGCCTCTCTGACGTCGATCAGTTCTCGTCTCTCATATCTCTCTCTTCTCTCTCAGAAGCCTGCTGGCGGCTATAACTTGGCAAATATTAATATTATAACAAAAAATGTTTGCGTTAATAAATAATTACGACAAAACTATGATATTTCTTTGCCGATATCGTGATAGGAAAAGGATGCTCGGAAGACGGATGGAGTGTGAATCATTCGCGATAAGAAAGATGAGATGTGATTATTCGTTAAGAATTATTGAAACGCATCATTCTATTCGTATTTAACGTCAATATTCCAGGTGGTTGTGTAATGTGTAAAATTTCGTTTTGCTCGTGTTGGTTTCCTTATATTTATACCGTGAATAGATAGAGTATAATAATAGAAAAGAGAAGAGCAACGCGATCGGAGAGGAAGCGAAAATTATTAAATATTGGAAAATTTCTAAATAATCTTCTGTTATTGCTCATAGATATATTGAATTCACCTTTACTTTGGTCTCCGAGCATGTCGATTCTCAGCAAATTCTGGGAAATGAGCTTCTTAGGTTTTAACTAGACGCACGAATGGAGAATTGCGGGGACACGATCTAGAGTAAGTTTGATAAAGCTAATGGTGTTTTTTTTGATACTTGTAGTTATGATTATTAAAAAGTGAAAAGCAATACTGCTTTGGACACTTTTGATAATAATTATATGAATTTAATATTTTTTTTACTAACTGATATTTCGTTCGAGCCGGAGTTTTTCTTTGCATGATTGTATAGAAACCTATAAACCGCGCAATCTCATAGGCCCGAGCGTGTCATCCTCTCTCGACGGAGTTATGTTTATGAACTGGGTGAAATCTACAGATCAATATCTGTGCGCACATCGCTCGAGTGAATAGTATTCGATCTGTTTATTATATAAATTGACGGCGCATTCAGCGATTTCGCACCTGTTTTGGATGAGAAGCGATTGTTTGAAGAAATGACAGAATCGATCTAGACGTTTTTGCAAGACATCGATTGCGCCAATCATGAATGAATACATCCTCGTTACTCCTCAAGCGGTCGATAATAAAAACGAAAGATCAAACTATCCGCGGACTATAGGATCAGCGCCTTCTGAGCTTTTCCGAACAGATTATTACATCGTTTCATAAGTGATTCTCGATAAACCATTTCCTGTTTATATCCGAACATTGTCTTCTTTTTGGAAGCCGATGGTAACTGTCGTACTGTCTCATACACACCGCCGTTCGTTTCCTGAGAGAAAGTCTTGTCGTTTTTAATCTCCGGGAACTGTGGTCTGAGTGATCATTACAGAAATCCGAATCGCTAACTCGTGTGTCGCTAGGTATGAACCGATCCTATTTTTCTCATACGGATATGCACACTATATTGAAATCGCAAAGATTTTGTCGCAAGTATCCAAGTTAAAAATAAGTGACTTCTGATTGTGTAATAATTTTATAGCTGCATTTCGTTAAGAGAAGTCCGCGTAACTGTGATAGCGGTTTCCTTGAACATCGAAAAACGAGGTTTAGATGTTTTTACTTCTTCGCGAAACTAGTTGGCGTGGTCAGGAATTTCCTTACCAAATATAATACTAAGTCATTGTTTTCTTTTATACGAACCGTAAAATTCATTTGCTTTTCTATAACACGCAGATTTTTTATGCCTTTCTAGCAGAGATCAAACTGCGTCTCCAAGATGTCTGATCAACATGTATCCTGTCTCACTCGGAAAATACGAACTTTCGCTGAGATAGGTGCGAATGTGTGTTGGAAGGAGCAAAACCTGCGATATCGCACAGTCTTCTAAGAAGCATCGCATTCAACACTCCGTAGAAACGTTTCTCCCGTGCACAATCATTTTAATACAACTTTCCATTACGGCCGGAGCGACTCTAGCCTCTTAGTACATTACATTCTGATCGCAAAATATTAAGGGTTTACAAATAATCTTTCTGTCGTTATTTAGTTAATAGCGCATATGAGAAAGATCCTATAGATAACGTTTACTTAAACTAAAAAGTATTTCGGTGAATTACCTGAGATGTATGTGGTTTGCGATTATCACTCATAATTTCTCAGGATACGACGTACCTTATAATATTTGACCACATGAAAACGAAATATAGAAACTCGATAGAAATTCTGCTCGATTCCCTGATTTTGACCGTTTGGTTAGCAAAATGCATCGTGATAATAAATTATATGTAGAATGATATGAATGTTAGATTAATTATTGAAAAGGAAGCAGGTACCTCTTCTTGATCAGGACCATCTTTCGCTATAGAAACTGCTGTATTTTAAGCGATAAACTGTAACTATCTTTCAATACCAGATTCCTCGCGTACAGTTGTGTCATCTCAGTAACATTAGGCTCGTGAGTATCTCCGAATTTTATTACTCACAGCTTAAAGAATGACTCACGTTGTCCTACATTCGTCTCTGAGTAGGTTAAGCTTTTTTCTGAAATGTCGGTCCACGGTCATCTGGTGACCTTTTTCCCTTCTCTCAATTCTTCGACATTTCAGTGAACTCCATGGTAAACCCCAAAGTTTCAAATCTGTCTTTGTGTTTCTGTGTTCGTTCGCAATTATGTGTACATCGAGACAGACGATCTAGAAAGAGAGTTGACGAGAGATCATATAGTCGATGATTTTATATTAACAAAAACTCTCATGAACTCATGATCGCTCTTCTTTCTGCTAAGAAGACATTCTTACTTGATTCTAAGTTCACATTTCACTTCTTAATATTCTAATAATATGGAGAAAGCTGTTAAAGCGATTGTAATTATTTGCGTCATCGGAAAAGAAAAGAAATATTCTTGTGCAATGGAAAGACAAAGAACATAAATAGCAAATTGTAATTTCTCTTCATTGTATCATTAAATTGTCGATGGCAGAACCACTCATCGATTAAAAAAATTAAACGATTATTTCTATGTCAATTCAACTATGTCGTTTATCCGGCATTCTAAAATGATTATTGTAATTGAGTTCTAATCTTACTTGCATTTGACGTAGGAGTTATATACGACATCTTTATATCTAACTTTCTTTTTACAAGGGTCGGAGATTATCGTCCTAAACTTAAAAATGTATAATATATTTTATATTTCTATACAGATAATCGATAAAATTAAATCAACATACCTGGTAAAAAATTAATAAATCGCTCGAAAGATGAAGTTTATCACTTTGTTTAAAATAGATTCGTCGTATAAACCATTAACTATTCTTTGGTAGCTTCTTTCTTATGCCTTTTTGGAATATACCAAGTTGCTTTAAGAAAGAAGCTCAAAAGAAGTTAAGCAACCCAGTTGATGGTTCTGCAGTAAGTGTGCCACTTCACCTAACCGATACCTCAGACGGCCCAATCGATCTTTTATACTTCGTATTGCAAATGCTTAGTCAGCCAGCAGCGTTATTATGTGGTACCCGGAGATGGCGACAAAAAAATTAATACAAATTTTAATTTTTAATAGTAAAAAAAAATAAATAACTTTAGTTTTTCTGTTTCTCGCGTAGATTAAAAAAAAGGCTGTATTGGAGTTAATTTTAGTATTCTGTTTTATGACAAAGCATTAAATTTTTTTTTTCACTGCGAAATAATTTTCGAATATTTCGGATCTTTAGATCATTAAGGGAGAAGGTCAATTGTCGTATAAGAAAACTTACTACATGAGCTATACAGGTTGACAATAGCTGTTTAGGCGTAAACCATTTCTGCGAGCGATTCCCTATGAAATGACGCTATAAAAAAAGCGGCGTTTGAAAGGGACCTGGAAAATGACCAAACGTTTTCAAACGTCGCTTTTTGTGCTGCGAACTATTGTTAGACTTGATAAGTAAAAATACTTTGATATTAAAATGTATTAAATTTCATACCTATTGTAGAAAGTTTGCATGCGCTTTCCAATAATAAAGTGGTAACGGTTTTTTATAATAAATAAAATTCTCGCTGACATGCAGCCGAGTTAAGTTTTCATCTGATTAATTCAGAAATCACTGTACATTTTTGTGAAATCGTAACAAACTTTTTTTTTTATTTTTTATTTTTTTATCGGAATGTAGTTTGTAGAAATCATTAAATTTTTATATGAGAGTGGAAACTGAAGCGGTCTGCCTTTCGCATCGCGATACATTGTTTTGCTGAAGTCGGCTTCGATATCGTAAATAAACAAGCCTGGAGAGTGCTTAAACACCTTCTTTAATTTTAGGTGGTTCGGACTTCTAAAGAAACTTAAAATAACGTGAAAAAATCTCAAGTGTTACTTTCCCCTTACGCTCCGATCGTGGCACCGACAATCAAAAAATTACTTCGACTCTCCGGATAGGGAGAAATAAATTTTTTGTCACTAATAATGCGAGTTTTCTTCGAAGAACCAAGAAAAATTAATTTTCGGAATCTAGACTTCGAGTGAACCGTAGAAAAGGTTAAAGCGTGTTTTGACGAAGTTAATAGATCGAATCTGCGTCGCCTTTCGCGATCAGTCATTTCATTTTTTCGAAGCGTCTCGGAATCGAAAAACTAAAGGCAGCTGTGATTCTTAGATGCCCTCGTTCCTTTCCCGGTGTGTCGGGCCTTCTAAAGAACCTTTTGAAATTAACGTGGAAACAATCTTCAATAATATACTATATTCATTTCGACGGGGCACGAAAATAACATAATTCAAGAAAGTTCGGGAGTTTTGTAGAGTGGTTTTTTTTGTTTCTTTTTCGAGATTTTTCGTGAAAACCAAAAAATAATTACGAATATTAGACATTTGAGTAAACCGAGTAAGGTTAACGCTTTTACCAAGTAATAGATCGAGAAACTGCGGTCGCCTTTTCCGACCTCGTCGATCATTTTTTTCGAAACGCGGCTTCGGATATCGTAAAAATAAAAGCAGCTGGAAGAGTGCTTATACGCCCCTCGTTACTTTTAAGGGGTGTCCGGAACTCAAAGAACCTTTGAAATTAAACGTGAAAAAATCTTCAACTTCTCACTAATTTCATGAAGCAAAACTTCGACGTTCATCCCAGGAATACGTTCTATTTTTTTAAAACGGTGAGCGCGTACATGTGTTATGTTTTTTTTTTAAATGAGTCATCATAAATACAAGTATTTTTTAATTTATCTTCATTTAAATTTAAATAGTATATTAAAAGGCTGTAGGAAATATAGTGACTTCCTAATGATGTTTTTGTTACTATAAGGTGATATATCAATTAAAAAAAATTAGAATTTATATTATAATCTAAGATTATATTATAATCTATGCGCATCAATTGGTCTCACCGATGTGTGAAGATAGGAAGATCAGTTAGTCGTACGACAGCGGTGGGCGACTTAAGTAATTCTTTGATAAATAATTTCTACGAAGAATCTTGGATTTGGGAGCCGAAAACGAGTAATACGCGATGTCAGATGTTGTCAATATGGATAAGAAAATTCGATTCGAAGTGATCTGAAGAATAAACGAGGTTGCTCAACCATGCCTATTTTGAAACAAGCGAGCCTTATGGATCCTGTAAATGCCCGCAGTATTTCACTGAAAACATCTAATATCCGATCGCCACTAACACGCAACCGATAGTCGAAAACCATACGAAGATTAATCTAAGACCGTCTATTATTCTTGTTCCCGCTCCAGAAGAAACTACCTCTCTTAAACCAACAAGCAGTCGTCGTCGCGTCCGTCGTAGTCGTCGACGTCGTCGTCGACCGCCGGCATTATCTAGCGAAAAGTTCTTCAAAATTGCGCGATCTCCGAGAAGCTCAAATCATGTTGTTTCGAGAAAAGATTTGCACAATTTGCTCTGGACAAAGACACGGAATGCATTTTTTACCTCTTGTAGACACTTTGAGACTTGCTCTTCGTGCGCACACGGCCTCACCTTTGTCCGTTATGTAGGAACTATAAAAGGCACCATACCAACTCTTCCTGAGAATTACGATATTTTAATACTATATATAAATACTATATCTTTACAAATTGTTATCTCGCGACAGTTTACGTGTTTTCAGTTTCTTCGAAAACGTCATATAATATGAGTTCGCTATAGGGAACTCGAAATAGCGACTGAACCGCCCTTCAAATGCCATTTCTTAATTAAGATGATGAAACAAATACTTCCGATGTATTTTGATTCCGTAATTATTATTTTTCTTCCTCGAAAAAAACTCGCTTATTTAAGAAACGGAAAAATTTATTTACACATCTCCGCCGAAAAAGTAAAAAGTAACGTATTTGTGCCTGATCGAGAGCGCGAGACGGGTACCCCTTAAGATTTTTAAGTAATTTTTAAAGTGTACTCTATATATATTATTTTTTTATAGTTTACGTCTCCTAATCAAAGCTCTTGATAACTAATTTTTAGAAGTAACATAAACTGAAAAAAAAATAAAAAAACACACGACGCAATTTGCTCTCAGGAAACGTCGTGTTCACATACTGAGTTTCGCGACAACGAACTTCCATTTATCTTTACATACAAAGGTGTTCCGCGCGATCAACGTTAGGATCCCGTTTCGGTCTCTTCCAATAATTATCTTTAATGTAATTATCTGTATTATGTTTATATTTTAATAATTTATTGTAATGTTTATTGTCTTTCAAAATGAAGTTAAATTCTTATATAATATAATATTTTCCCAGTAAGCCACATCATGTTCCGCGATGTTGAGATTTAGGAAGAATGACCAACAACGTAAAATATTCGTTGTAACACAGGTGGTGAGCTAAACAATTTTTTTGAAAAATCATTCCTACGAAATCTGGATTTCGAAGTCTAATCAGATTAGAATGCATGATGAGATGGAGTCATGATTGTAAAGCGTTTCCGGAACAAACTATTGAATAGAAAGCTTTCTCGGAATAAGAGTTTGATTAGAAATAGTCGCTCTATTTCTCTAAACAATTTGATTACGTTACTGAACGCCCTTATTTCGATAATGAAAATTCCATAGGACGATGATAATTCGATCAAATAAAGATAAATAATCGAGCTATAATCCGATCGCACTAACAGCACCTGCAATAATGCGAAGACGATACTGAAATATCCTAACGACTTCCTACTATTGATGAAATGCGCGCCGAGGCAGAGGCAGAAGCGGCTTTTTCCAAAAATTCGCGATCCCGAGAAGCAAATCCAACGTTGTTTTGAGAAAATTTTGCAAAGTTTGTTGACAAAGACACGGAAATCATATTTTTACCCTGTAGACACATGATGACATGTTCTTCGTGCGCACCTGCCCTCACGTCGTGTCCGTGCTGTAGGGGAAAAGTCACCATTAGAACGATCTCGCATGAGATTATTACTTGTTATATTTGTAGCGATATAATTAGTATGCTAATATATATAATATATATATATATAGATATTACTATATATATATATTAATATATATATATAAAATTATATAATAATAATATATATAAAATGATTATCATTTTTATCTTCTTATTATTAATTAAATGATAATTTATTCAATATAATAATAATGTAAAATAATTTTTTTTAATTCTTGGTCGTAAAAGGAAAATTAAAATTAACAAAAATAACAATAATTTAATTAAATAATGATTAAATATATTTTCCCTACATATTGATATATTTATTGGCGAAATAGTTTCAGTTATTTTTCACTACTTAACTCTTTTTCTTTCTTTGTAGTAGTTCGGAACATGGAAAAGCCGTCCTGCGATAAAAATTGCCGCTTCAAATGCGGAAATATTATAAACGAGGATGTGATGCAAAAAAATCTTTCCGAGTTTTTGGAAATTAAAAACCAGAAACCCCTACGACAAAATTTCCTCAAGAAACGCATCAAAAGTTATCCTATAAATAAACCGAGCAGCTAAGACGGAAGGGAATATGATATTTTTTGAGCGGTGGAATTCGCGTATGCAAGACCTTTCTCAAAAAAACCTCAAATAGAAAAAAGATATAAAGATCCGATTCGCCGAACCAAAGAAACGATGAAAAAGCGAAAACACGATCCATTTGCAACGTAAATTGCTTCTCTCTTCGAGGCAAAGTAAGAGTCAAAGAGTAAAGAGAAAATTTCGAAGATCTACTATTTAATCGCGAACGCGGAAAGCAAGAAATGATTTTTGGGGCGCTTATCCAGATTCATAGGAAAAATATGATACCGGCAGCATCCGAACTATGGTTCTCAACTGTTGTCGATAAAGGGAATTTCGACCTTGCAGGGCTCTTGCCGTAGAAAACTTTCAATGGAATTACAACATTAATTCGTTGTCAAAAAGAAATACTCGAAAGAAGGACTTCACATCGCGAGATCTCGTTAATAAGAACCTACCCAAACTACAGATCCAGTCGAAAAGCGTGACAATGAAATACGTTAACAATATGAAGCGCGGTCCAAATGTAGGTAGGTGGGTAAAGTCGTGGCGTTTTTCTTCCACGATATTTGTTTGTATACCAACATCATATTCTTTATACATCGATATTTTTGAGATAATACGACAGCGCATATTAAAGGCTCGATTGTAAAACGCGTATTATTCACCATTATTATTTATTTATTAACCCAGAAATTTGAAAGTTTTATTTTGGTAATGTAAATGAGGAGATGAGTATGGAAATGTGCAGAATAGTTGATATAATTAATAAAAAAGGTTTAAAAAATTATTATATTTTTAATATAAATAATAGGTATTACGATATAATAATAATTAATTCAAATAAATATAAAGACATAAAATATTTTTCTTTTTTGATCAATACATAGAATCAATCCTCTTCCTCGTATTATCGACTAAAACTTTGAGCACAGGAGTTTCACTCTTTTTTGATTTGTATCTGCGGTGATCGGTCGATCGAAAATAGCTAAAAAGGATGAATGAATGAAGATCACCTGTCAGGTAAAATGCAGACTCGAGTGCCCAGACCGCGTATCTTAAAATTGTCGAAAGGGCAGAAATCATGTAATATTAAATACGCGACTCGCTACCGCAACGAAATTTCATCCCGCTCTGCTCTATAAACCTATTGGAGCCAAGCAGCAGCTATACTTAGCAGCAAACACACCAGCATCAAGCAACCAGGCGAAGGCAGCAAACCAGCAACATTGGTGTGATTCTCGAAAGCGTCACCCCTTTAGAACTTACACTTAAAAGAACGCGTTAAAAACGATTTACATCGAGTCGACGGCGACGAAAAGTTCGCGTCTGTAAAAGACTTCAAGCAACTTTCAAATCACGATAAGACCCATCAAGAACGTGATAAGAAGAAACGAAGAAAAACGAGATTTAAGCGAAGACTTTCAGCGAAAATGTAAGCGCCGAAGTAGATAACCGAATCCTAAATGACATTCGAGAGCATATCGCGTCTATCCCGAAAATAGAGGGCTTCGCGCAACGGCCATACGTTGGCCCCAAAACGGTCATATGACACCAAAGGATCGCGGCGGGGTCTATATACAAAAGGCCAAAACCGTTTAGAGATTGCATCGAAGACCCTAAGCGAACGATATCGCGAAAAGAAAACTTTGGACGGTGGAGAACGTCCCCTCGGTAGCTACAAAACGTACCTTAAAATATTCACGAAAAAGTTCAAAATATCCCGCCTTCCAACTGAAAACGATGATGATCGGTGCGAAACGTGTTACGCGTACGATAATGCCGCGGATGAAGAAAAAGAAAAAATGAAAGAAGCGTTCGAAGCTCACATGAGGGAAGAAAGTTTTGTGAACGAATCAAAAAAACGCGATCAAGAAAAAGCCAACGATGACGCGAATTACGTCGTGGCCTACTACAAAATGCAAGAGGCGCTCGCGTTCCCGGTTGCCGCTTCGTCGTCTTCGCTTTATTACACTCCCAAAATCAACTTTTATAATTTCGCGGTTTGGGAATGCAAGGAAAATTCGGCGCGCTTCTACATTTGGCACGAGGGCGAAGGAACCGATTCACCGCCCGAGGCCACGTCCAGTCTGCTGGAATTTATCAAGGAAGTATCAGTGAGAGCCGAAGAAAGCGACCAAGATATCGACCTGACGTTTTATACGGATAAATTCATCGACATGTGGACGTTACAATCGTTCATTTCCGCCTACGTCTTCTCCTGTTCGAGCTTCCAGTTAAATCGATAACGCATAGATTCTCCAAAAAAGGACATATGGAGATGGAGGGTGAATTTTATATCAATTCGTCCTTTAGGAAACTGATAGAAAAGGAGTCGAAATCAAAACCCGTCTACACTGCGGAACAATACGTTTCGCTAATAAAAAATGCGGAACGGGCGGAGCATAGCGGAAGCAGCGGTAGCGGCAACAGTCGTTGCGTAATGCGAGAAATGAACCGCAGCGATTTCATTGATCTAAGAAAATGCGTCGGAATTAACTTGGACAGACTTACCAAAGAAGAAGAAGTGAACCTCGACGACATCGCGGTGATAAAAATCCGAAAAGAAAAGCCGCGCGCGCTGTATTTCAAATTCACCCATGAGAGCGGATCTCCTTTCAAAAAAGTTTCCCTCGGATACAACCTCAAACCATCCTACTACGAACACCCACTCCCTCTGTCTAGAGAAAAAGTTGAAAAAATAGTAGAAAAGCTTAGAGAAATAGGTGCGCTTAGCAGCGGCGTTTCGTCCTTTTATACATCTTTGAGAACCATCGACTAAATTAACCTTAAATAAACGCAACTTTTACTATATTTAAAAGTGTTATTCTTATCTAAGTAAGCACGAAAAGCAATTTATTAAAGCTTTAAAATTACCAATAATTGCGAAATATATATATACTACTATATAGTTATATATATATAATATATATAATATAATATAATATATAATATATAATATATATATATAATATATATATATATATTAGTTGGTATATAATATGTATATAACATGTACAATTAAAATGATGGTTTATAAATATTTTAAGAATTCACATTGCACAATTTTTTTTTGCTTTTTTTTAAATTATTTATATTTTTTGGATTAATTAATAAAACAATAAATATGTAGTAATAGTTTAATTATCTTATAATCCCTGACTCAGCATAGTGACGGGTTGAAGAGGGTGCTAAACGGGTATATAAAAGACTTCTCCTCGATTCGAACATCATCATTATGAATGGAAAGGTGAGCGGAGAGCATCCGCGATCCATTTTGCTTGTTTTCAGTGCTGAAGGAGCCAAGTGAGAAATTTAAAGCGTCTTACGCCCATTTTGGCTTCTCGTTTTGACATTTTGAAGAGACCTTTCGCGGGCGCTGTTCAAAAATGGCGGCCTTTTTGAAGAGAGATAACCCGTCTACACGGATTGCGATTCCTCCTTGTCGATTACGCAGTAATAATCAATATCTCGGCCATTTTTAGCATTTGGAAAAATTCCAGAGGAATATATTGGATCACCGCCAAGGAGAACGTCGTCTCTAAAGAAGATCGTTTTAAGATGGCACCTGAGAGATACAGTAGTAGCTATCGTTCAACAGGTCTCCCCAAAGCTCTGTTTCTGAACTCCCATAGTCCGTATGTACGATAATCAGACAAAAACAACCTTATTATGTGACCAGAATGTCGGGACAACGACAGTCTATTAACACGACCTGAGGAAATATTCTATCTACACGAAGTTTTAATAATAATTCTTACCGTTCGAGGTGATCGATCATAATTCTGGAATATTACGCCTTTTATTGGGTGTTCTTGCGAGTTATAGATATTTACGTAATACGTCGAAAAAAATACTATTAGCATCGACGTGCTGAAGAAAATGTGTCGACCGACGATGGAAATTACACTCTGAAATCAATATCGAAAAATTTCGAGGTGTACGCTTAAAGTGCCGCTAACGGTACCACGAAGGACGCAAATAGAACTGATGCGTAGGAGTTGAATGAATTTCACTGAATGAAAATGAACGTATTAAAAAGATATGCTCTGCTCGGAGAATACGTGGACACATAAAAAACCTCATGACGAGAGTCGACCTTTAGCTCGAATCACGACTTATAAAAGTAGACGAGCCTTTTTTCTCTACGAGGGAGTTCGTTAGAAATCCCTACCTGAGAACTAGTGGGGAACTCTTACCGTATGAAAAAATCGGAAATTCCTCACGCTCACAAATAAAGATGGCCAAATTCCTGTTACCTTACCCTCGTTAATTCGTTTGGCAAGTTATGGATACGAACTCGAGACGAAGAAGTGAAAAGGTTATCGCGAACGCGAGGAAAACAGTACCTAGTAACTTACGAAAACGAGAGAATCAGAAAAGATGTCGAGACGAACTTACGGGGACGAGGTAAACGGGTCTTGGAACGGTCGTGCAATCCGAAATAAGCCGTAAATATCTAAATTTCTATCTAAAATACGAAGAAAATGGATAAAATGACGTGTACGAGTGACCGCACGATTCCATGATAAAACCTCTGGGGTTTTTTTTATGGCAACTACTTTGAGCATGATAGGATTAAGTTCGCCTAACCCTTAGTACCCTTTTATTCCTGTTACCTACCTGATTATTACTCGATAAAAACCGAAAATTAAATCTAAAAACATTTCTGCAATCGAAATTCCATTGGAAGCTAACTCGTCGACATTGTGCGACCCTGAGAAATATCTCTTAGTTGAAGGGTGAGCCAAACGGTTGGTGGATACTCAGTAGTCGGAATAATCGGGTTGTCGTAGAGGGCGGGGGGAGCAAAACCGACACGCTTTCGAATTGGACGACGAACCGATATTCAACCGTATAATCGAGTAGTCCTCTATTCACACACCGAGGATATATGGTGAGCTAGTCGTTAATACGCTATACCTAGCGATCGGAGTATTCGTTCGACCTGTATTTATGCTTTTGCGTTTTCAGAAACCCACCACTCTCAGATAAAGCCGCTTACACCCATATAGCCGGTTGATATTTTTATTTACATATTCATAATTCAAATTCTCAAAGTAAAACTACGATGGCCGATTTATTCGGGACGATAAATTGATAATAGCCATACCGCGATACGGCCATCCGTTACGCGGATGGGAAATCTTTCCAGAGACTTACAAAAACCGTCCTATCACTTCGAAAGATAAGGCGGAGTCGGACTGTGGTCGTGTAGTTACTTATAAATATGCGTAAATACGCACGCTTCAAGAGTCATAACAGTATTTTTTCATGGAGATAACTTGGAGTAAAAAGATATAATCTTTCCTAAGATTAATATGACATCGACACCAGTTTCTTCGATAAATAATGAGATGCATCGTATTTCCATCCTATTTGCAACGCGAAATATTATTTATTCGAATCTTACTGTCGACTTTCTTATTGAATATATACAGATAACAGCTTACGGAGATATTTTAAATTCTCACATGCTTCACGAAAGTCACGACCTCGACTATCTCCGTAGCTACCGCCCTATTGTTAACGAAAGAAAGAAAATCTAAGCCTGTCATCGAAGCTATAACCGCGGACTACCTCAGGCCTCGTAGCTACCTCAAGAATCCTCGATGGAAGGAAGCAGTAACGAAAAACAAGCTGAAGAGATTCTGCGATAAACGCTTGGACAATCTCGAAGTTACCCCGCATTTCAACGCCCGCCTGTTGAGAACTTGCAAAGATAAGGAAAACATCGGCGACTTCACTTTAGAGGACCTCGAGAAAATGGCGAGAGAGGAAGAATACGGTTTGTCGAAAGAAATCGTCGATCAAATTTTCGGTTACAGGAGGATGTTCTGCGACGCGGTTGAAAGCATGTTGAAGTTGAAACGTTTCAGACCGGGTTGGGCGTTCCCGAACAGCCAATATCGGTACAGATCCGCTAGGAGAAACCTGGCGGTCGAACTTCTTAATGAAACGAAGAAGGACATCACCGAAGGAGTGCTAAAACGCTTTAACCTATAGCAGCATGACCGCTATGGACGAAGAATCTTAAGAGCGACGCCAACCCCCTTCCCGGTTTCCTAGTTTGTCAGCCAGCGTTGATGCGTCGTCGTACTTTTTCTAGAAGAAGAGGAGCGGCGCGAGTGATTTGAAGACGGACTGGACGTCATGAGAAGAACTGGTGAGAAGAAAAAGGAGCTTCTTTATACTCGAAGAAAATAAAACGGATACGAGCGTATTATATTAGCTAACGAATAGAAATTTTATGCATTATCGTAATCATTATTATTACTTATTTATTTATTTTTTTTTGTTTCATTTCGGAAAATTACTTTTAGTCTTAATTATAGAAATGTACCTTTTTTTATTTAAAAACATTATTAATTTAATTCATTAAAAAACATTATTTTTTTTTTAAAAACATGTTGAAATTTTGAACAGTAAATTTTTTACCAACAATCGCATTTTCTGTAATGTTTTATTTCGTGTCTATATTTAACATTCATAAAGGTTTTTATATAGGGAAGGCTCGATTAAAAAAATATTTGCGTCCTGAATTTAATTAACCCAAATTATTATACTGTTAGATGACATTTATTATTGATATTCTTAAGACAATGGTACGTTTCACCGGGAACTAATATAAGAAGAAGGTCAGAGTCCAAGTTGCGCGTATCGTAACGAAGCAATGGATCAAAACGGCTGTGGCCTATCGCGAACCGTCGATTAGTTTTCGAAGCCCCCAGATATCGTAAAGTAAAAGTCAGCATATAGGTCTTAGACTCCCTCGCTATATAGTTCCGGAGTGTGGTCCGGAGTGTGCTCTAAAAAGCACTTTGAGAAAATTAACATGGAAAAGAAATCTCAGATGTTCCCCAATTACTCCCCGATCTAGGTACGAAACAACGTTACTTTAGACTTCTCAGGGAGATGGAGCGAATAAATTTTTCGTTCCCTAAGGAATTTTATCAGAAATCCAAAAAATGAATTACGTAATCTAGGACTTTGAGTAGCCGAGTAAGTTTAAGCGTGTGGTGACCGATGTAAAATTAGATCAGAAACTGCGTCGCCATATCGCGATCGTCATCCTATTTTTTCACGAAGCGGCTTCGGATAATTCGTAAAACTAAAAGCCAGCTTAAGGAGTGGCTTAATACCCTCGTATTTTCAGGGGTTTCTGGCTTCCTAAGAACATTTTTGAAAATTAAATAGCGAAATGAAATTCGCCGAATCAGGGCACGAAAATAACGTTCTTCGTACTACTCGGAGATATGGGGCCAATAAATTTTTATGTTCTTAAAGGAGATTTGTCGAGAAAATAAAAAATAATTAAAGAATCATTGGGACTTATGTGTTGCTGAGTAGTTTAGGCGTGTAAGTGACGAAGTAATATGATCGATAAACTGAAGGTCGCATATTGCGATCCGTGCGATCATTATTTCGAAGCGGCTTCGGATATCTTAATAATTAAAAGAGATGTAACGTGCTTTATGCTTATATACACCTCGTTATTTTCAGGGGGTTTCTAGCCTTCCAAAGAATCGACTTTGGAAATAAGTGAAAAAATCTCAAAGGCTCCCCCCCTTACACGAAAGCTTGATCAACAAACCTTCAGATCGGGGCACGAAGTACAATTACTTTCGATCTTCTTCAGGATAATGGGTGAGCGAAGATAAATTTTTCCGTGATTCCCTAAGAGCGGTTTTTGTCGTGAACGTTATTTTAGCCTCACGATGAAAACTTCACTATATTCGGTGATTTTTTAAATTTTATTATTCTTTTAAATAATATAATATTTTTATAAATTTTAATTCTTTTAAATATTTAGGTTATTTATTTGTAATTTTATTTTAAATATTTATAGCCTCTATATATATATTATAGAATTTTAATATTAATTATAATTATTATTATTATTATTATTATTTATTACATTAGACCTACGGCTTTGTCTACTACGGAGCAACGCGCTGGCCCTGAGCCCGTGTAATTATCGCACTGCCACGCCAAAAGGCTAGCTTCGCTCGCCGAGGAAAACACCGGTCTTGAGCCTATATTTTGGCACTTTTGCGAGGGGAGAGGAGAGAGAGGAGTATAAGTGTGACCCGCGTATAACAGGCTGTGTTTTATTAAAAGGAATAGATTTATTTAATTATTCATATATATTTATTATTATTTTATATATTATTCATATTATTATTATTATTATGATTTATATATATTCTATATATATTATTATTGATTCAATTATATATTATTATTATTATTATCAATTTTATTATTAATTATATATTGTTATATTATTATATTATTATTATTGAATTAGAGTTCTTTGTTTGTAATTTTTATCTAATATTTTTTTAATTATTATTTATTTATATAGGTAGCCTCCAGAAAACGGGTTTCTATAGAAATAGTATATTTATGGCTATTACAATCAATAAAATGATAAATAAAACAAAAAATAAAAAATAAAAATAAATATAAAATGTTTAGATTTAATTTTTTTTTACAATCAGTTTCAGATAAAACCTCATTATACTGGGTCCAAAGGTACAAGGAAACTATCGCAATTTTCCATTTTAAAAACAAATGTTTTACGCTGATATCCCAAAAAGGTGATTATTCTTTTTGTAGCTAACGTAGTTTTTGAAAATAAAAAATAAATAACCAAAAAACATCAAAAAAATTTTTTCTTTTCCTATTTTTTAGAAAGCATAAAATTCTTCGCTGATGCCAAGTAATGTTTATTAGTTTCTTGTAAGCTAAATCGTAGTTTTTCGAAGTTTTTGCAACTGAGGCTATTCGACCGTATATCTCTGTAACTGGATTCGTTCGTTGGGTTTGTTGAACTAAGAATATAAGTCGAAAGTCTAATTGCAAATTCCGAAAAATAATAAATAATTTCGACTTAAAAATTTTTTGGGAAATTATTTTTCTTTGATTTTGTGATATCACATTAGACCTTGACTTATATTCAATTTCCCGTTGACCAAACGTCACTACATATTGCGGTGTATAGAAGTGAATAGTTAACCGTTAAAGATGTTGGCGCGATACTAATAGTTTAGATCGTGTTCGTTTCGCGATTCCCATTCGAACGAGTCACTTATAGTTGTATAGTGCGCTTAACGGGAGGAGATCGCAAAACGCTGTAACGCTTTCCAAATACAGTTACGCTAGCTAATACTGAATCTCAAACCGATTATGACCGTCAATACTAGTGACGCCTGTCGTGGAACTGATATAATTCGAATGGAGTTCTAAGTGCAAATTCGTAAAATATATTTGGACTTAAAAAAATTGTGTGTAATTATTTCTTCATGAGGAATTTTTAGATTTTACACTTAGACCTTGAACATTATACATTATGACCTTCGACGTATACTAGACTTCGACTTAGCATTAGACCTTCGACTAGCACTTATAGACTTCGACAGTAGCTTTCGACCGTATCGACTTAGGCCTACTTAGACCTTCACTTAGCACTTAGACCTTCGACTATATACTTGACCCTTCGACTTTATTACTTAGACCTTTCTACTGCTTCCGTTTCGGTTGTTTGTTGAACTAATAGTAAGTCGAAAGTCTAAGTGCATATTCCGAAAAATGATTCGACTTAAAATTTTTTGGGAAATATTATTTTCTTCTGTGATTTTTAGATTTTCACAACTTGACCTTTGACTTTAATATATCAGTTCCCGTTGAGACGTCTCTATATGGGGTTGAAGTGAAGATTTTATACTTAAGAGGTGTTGTCAAGTCGATCAAGTAGAATCGTTTTCGGTTCCCCTTCGAAAACATTACTCATAGTAATAAGGTCGAGCCCTTACGGAATCGCAAAGCGGCTGAACGCTTTTTCCAATGTAACCAGTTCTAAGCAAAACTATCTTCAATCCGTTTATGACGTCATATAGGTGACGCCGTGATCCGGAACTGATATGAAGTGAAGGTAGGTCTAAGTGCAAATTTCGAAAAATAATTTAGACCTAAAAAATTTTGTGTATTATTTTCTTTGAGAAATTTTAGATTTTAGCACTTAGAACCTTCGACTTATAACTTGACCTTCCGACTTATACTTAGACTTCCGACTTTGAACTTAGACGCTTCTAGATAGCACTTAGACCTTCGATCACTTGCCTTAGACCTCCGACTTAGGCACATGAAATAGGACCTTCGACTTAGACACTCTAGACCTTCGACTTAGCACTTAGACCTTCGACTTAGCACTTAGACCTTCGACTTAGCACTTAGCCTTCGACTTATCTTAGACCTTCGATAGCACTTAACCTTCGACTACGCACTTAGACACTTCAACTTAGCATTAGACCTTCGACTTAGTACTTAGACCTTCGACTTAGTACTTACCCTTCGACTTATACTTAGACCTTCGACTGAGCACTTAGACCTTCTGTCTGTTCGTTCGTTTGTTTGTTGAACTAATATAAGTCGAAAGTCTAAGTGCAAATTCCGAAAAATAATTTCGACTTAAAATTTTTTGGGAAATTATTTTCTCTGTGATTTTTTAGATTTTCACACTTAGACCCTTGACTTATATCAGTTCCCGTTGAGACGTCACTATATGGGGTTGAAAAGATAGTTTATAACTTAAAAGGTGTTGCGCGATCAAGTGTAGATCGTTTTTCGGTTTCCCTTTCGAGAAACGTCACTATAGTATAGGTCTCGCCTTATAAAGGGAATCGCAAAGAGCGGCTGAACGCTTGTTCAAATACAGGTATATACCTAAGCTAAAACTGTTTTCAATCCAGATTATTAGAACGTCATTATGTGGAGGCCTGTCGGGAACTGTATAAAAGTCGAAGGTTAAGTGGCAAATTTCCAGAAATATAAATTTGACTTATAAAATCTTATGTGTATACTTTTTCTTTGAAATTTTGAGATTTAGCACTTAGACCTTAGACTATACTTGAACCTTCGAGCTTATACCTTAGACCTTCGAGATTTCACTTAGACCTTCGACTTATACTTAGACCTTCGACTTATACTTAGACCTTCGACTTAGCACTTAGACCTTCGACTTAGCACTTAGACCTTCGACTTAGCACTTAGACCTTCGACTTAGCATTAGACCTCGACTTAGCAACTTAGAAACTCCGACTTAGTATATTAGACCTTCGACTTAGACACTTAAGCCTTCGGACTTAGCACTCAGACTTCGACATAAGCATAGCCTCATAATTTTTTTCCTAATTTAGCACTTAGACTCTCCGGTAAGCCACTTAGACCTTCGACTAGCACTTAGACCTTCGACTTAGCACTTGACCTTCGACTTAGCACTTTAGACCTTCGACTTATAACTTTAGACCTCACTTACGACTATATACTTAGACTTTTGAAATGTTCGTTCGTTTGTTTGTTAGAACTAGATATAAGTGAAAGTCTAAGTGAAATTTCCGAAAAGATAATTCGCATTTGAAATTTTTGGAAATTATTTTTCTGTGATTTTTATAGATTTTCCACAACTTTAGACCTATTGACTTCATAACCAGTTCCCGTTGAGAACTCTCACTATATTGGGGTTGAAGTGATTTTATACCTTAAATAGTGTGTTTGCTGAGATCAAGTAGATTCTTTTTCGGTTCACGTGCGAGAACGATCACTAATACCGTATAGTGTCCGCCTTACGGATCGCCAAAAGCGGCTGAAGCTTTCAATACCAGTTACCTAAGTAAAATGTGATTTTCAATCCGGATATGGACGTCAATATAAGTGATCGATCATGATCGGGAACTGATATACAGTCGACGAAGTCATAGAGTACAAAATTTCGAAAAAATAAATTAATTGGACTTAAAAAAATTTTGTGTATATTTTCTTGAGAAATTTTCGATATTAGCCACTTAGACCTTCGGAACGTTATACTTTTTGACCTTCGACTATAACTTTATGACTTCAGACTTAGCACGTTAGACTTTCGACTTAGCACTTAGACCTTCGACTGATATCAGTACTTAGGCCTTCGACTTAGCACTTAGACCCTCGACTTAGCAACTAGACCTTGACTTAGCACTTGACTTCGACTTATGCACTTCGACTTCGACCTTAAGCACTTAGACCTTCGACTTAGTACTTAGACCGTCGACTTCAGTATTATGCAAGACCATCTCGACTTACATAGCTAACACCTGTTACTACTGGTTCGTTTCGGTTTTTGTTGAACTAATATAAGTCGAAAGCTCTCAAGTGCACATCCTGAAAATAAAAATTTCGAAACTTGAAATTTTGTGTGGAATTAATTTTCTCTGACACAGTTTACTCATAAGCTAAAACTCATTCTCAACCCGATTTATGACGTGATATAAGGTGACGCCGAGACGTTGGAAGGGAACCTGATATACGTTCGAAAGGTCTAAGTATGTCGAAGGTCTAAGTGTAAAAATAAAAATTCTCAAAGGAAATATTTATTCATACAAAAATTTTTAAGTCGAAATTATGTTTTGGATTTGCACTTAGACCTTCGAACTACACCACTTCAGGTCATTTTTCTGATTCCCATGAAATTATCACACGTTATAAGCAATAAAAAGCCATTAATTAGTTTAAGAGTGTAAGGAAAAATAACATTCAAAAAATGTATATATTTTTAATTATTAACGAATACAATAATAATTTTGTTTATAACTACAAATCATATCAAAAGAATATCAAATTTCTCTCAGCCGCCGATTATATTTTTTCAAGGTTTGACGCACTCACGCTGTATTCGTGAGTCGAATTTAATGAAAGGAGGCGTCGTGTAAGGCGGACACCTTAGCTTATCGGTGCCAATAAAATACGAAACATTTTTGCAAGATTAGCGATACGCGACGGGTTTGTAGGAGTAGGTTATTGGGGCGTTATTTCTTTAACTAATAACGGTCATTCGAGCGCAGGGAGCAACGTAAAAAACGATTCGGATGGGGAAATAGTGCGGGGGTTCGCGAAAATGGGTGGGGTCTTCAATGCGCGGGAACCAATTGCACGCGAAGTAGTTTTGCAAGCTCAGCAATATGGGTGGGATAGCGCCCACGGCTGGGAATATATATAAGCCCTCGAGACTTTGAAAATTTATTCACTTTCTCCGAATCGAGTGGAGGAATGGTAATTGTCTCTATTCGTTCGAATATCTTAGTTTTACAATATATTTTACAGGGTGTCGTCCTGTAAGGATATGCATTCCAAAAAAAACGAGGAAATTTTGCTTGCGAAAATAACCAAACATTCAGCGGAGACGAGTAGTGATGATTCTTGGTGCGGAAAAGACATTGACCATAGTTACGGATTAAAAGTTAAATTTAGAAAAATCGAAAAGGAGAAGGATGGCGGCGATAAAGCAAAAAGATTTAAATCTAGCTTCGAAGCGTCTTCTTCCTATTCCTCCAGTGTTGAAAATATGGCGAAAAACAGGAATCGTAAAGAAAAAAATAGTTTCGAGCTTATGGAAGATGTGGTCGCAACTTCGGGAAAATCGGTTAAAAATTCTAAAAAACGGCAAAGGAAAGGTCGATCAAAAGGAAGAAAAAAAGAAAAATCCTGTCAACTCGAATCTAGCAATATTCTCGAAGAAAAAAAAGAAAAGATCATCCTCCCATTAAAGAAAAGAATTTATCTTCCACCGCCACTCCCTTTCAAGAAAAGAAATGGATATCTTCTTCATCGTCAGGGCGAATCCGGTAAGTAAAATTTAATTATATATGTTCACTTCTGTCTCATTTTATTTTGAAAAAATGGAAATTTTTATTTATTTATTTTAGGAGGAAAATTTATTTATTTTCTTCTAGCAGGTAATTGCCATCCTGAATTTAGCCGTCGAAATAAAATTGACTCCGCACCAAATCCCTGCCACTACCGAACTGCCGTTTCGAAAGAGCCATCGCCATCGCCACCACTACCGCCACCGCCATCGCCATCGCCATCACCAGCAGTAGCAGCAGCCTCAGTTTCAGAAACAATAGATGAGACGGAAATCGAAGACGTCGTAGTGGACAGACCGATCGATTGGAATGCGCAAAATTCTAAAGGCAGATGTTAGTTTTTTTTAAATAAAAGTAGAAACATAATTTATGTTCATGAAATATAAATTTCCGTTTCGAAACTTTGCTTGAAAAAACATCATTTTATATTTTTTTTAGAGCTAGAAAAAATTAAAATATTTTCATCATTTATCATATGAAAATAATGATAATAATAATATAAATAATATTTCAGACGCTGGATTGGATTTGAGAATACATCGAAAGGAATTGAGTCCATTGTGGGAAAACGAAGGATTAAAGGAGATTGAAAAAACTACAATTTTTGATAAGGATTTACATCTTTTTCCGCGAAAGCAGCCTAAAGAAAATCCCGCTCTCCCCAGTTTGTTCGACGAAGCACGCGTGCGGAAGCAACAAGAACACCAATATTATCGCTTGTCTTTGGCACAGAAAGCAAATTTAGATTACGAATCTCACTCAATTAAAAATTTAGGGAATTTAGAAGACTATAAGTTGTATAATTCGAAAACAAGTTTTATTCCAGAATATGCTAGGAAACGGCAACAACAACAACTTCACGAGGAAAAGACCTACCCCAAAGTTTTTGAATATCATCATCAGCGACCGCTACAATCGCATAATGTTGTTTCAGAATACACCCAACAGCAAAAAATAAGTCAACTGTACCTCTTTTATCAAGAAGGTGCAAGCAACCTAGGAAGACTCGAATACCTTCAGCAAAATCATTGTCAACCTCTCGGTAATCGAATTTCGCGAACATTTTTATTCATCCGAACGATGGAAGAGGCAGCAGCAGCAGCAGCAGCAGCGAGGAACACACGAGCGTTGAGAACAACAAAAATAAAAAGGTGAAAAGACGCCGCAGCTGCTGTTACCGCAAATCATCTCCCAGCAGCTACAGCAACAGCAGCAGCATCAGCAGCAGCAGCAGCAGCAAAAGCCATTACCGATTCTCTTTATTTCAGGAGGGGAGAAAGACGCGAGTCTGCTGTTACCGGGAGGAGGACGCGAGTGCGCAACAGTTCATTCTCCCAGCAGCAGACAGCACTCAGCAGCAGCAGCCACAGCAGCAGCGACCACAGCAGCAGCCAGGCAGCAGCAGCAGCAGCGAGGCAGCAGCAGCAAGGCAACCTGGCAGACTTTTTTGTTCCTGAAGTACCACCCTCCTAGCCAGCGAGCAGCGAGCTGGCGACTGATTTTTGTCCTGAATACACGGCCAGCAGCAGCAGGCAGCAGCAGGCAGGCATCAAGTCTAGCATGGCACAGCAGGCAACAAGCAGCGTTTACCTAACGTCCTCGTTTTTTCACTGGAGGGGGACCGGGCAGCTGCTGTTAGCTTGAAGTTATCTCCCAGCAGTCAGCAGCAGCACAGCAGCAGCAGTCAGGCGAGGCACGCAGCCGGCAGGCGCAGAGCAGCATAGCAGCAACCTTGTACCTAGTCCTTTGTTTTCACGAAGGGTGAAAATGACCCGGGCAGCTTCGCTGTTGAGCCGGAATGACATTCTCCCAGCAGCCAGCAGCAGCAGCACAGCAGGCCTGCAGCAGCAAGCAGCAACGCAGACAACAGAACCGGCCAGAAGAGTTCTCCCCTTTCACACGATGAAGAATACGCCCAGCAGCATCAGCAGCAGCAGCAACAGCAGCAACAGTAGCGCCGGCAGGAGTCCACACCCTGGCACATTGCCACGATCGAGAATGCGCCCGCAGCGAGCTAAGAGCAGCAAGCTAGCACGCAGCAGCAAGCAGCCTAACAACCGCCAGAGAGTCACTTTTTCATCAATAAACATGGTCAGCAACATACGGCATCAGCAGCAGCAGCAACAAAGCGACACAAATAGAAACTTATCCTTTTACAGCCAACCGATCGGCAGATGCGCGCCAGCACAGCAGCAGCAAAAGCAGCAAGCAGGCAGCAGGTCAGCAGCAAGCAGCAGCAGCAGAACAGACAAGCAGCAGCAGGCAGACGTAGCAGCAGCATGACGCGGGCAATTACTTCGAGAAAGACCAAACGTTGAAGGCCCGCGAGGAAATTCGTCGACTCCTAAAAATATTAAAAATAGCTTTAACGTGGACTCTCTTATACTCGATTCGAGACGAAATCCGTCACCCACAGCCTCCATCGAAACTGGACGAACGAACGAATCGAACGATGGTCGTCGACTTTCTACGGATTACGAATCGGGCGGTTGTCAGTCACCCGAAGAAACTAATTTTGCAACATCTCCGCCGTCGAGAGAAAAAGGAGACTTTGAACGGGAAACAAACAGCTCTGACCACCCCCCTTCCGCGTCGTTAATGAACCCAGATTATGAAAATATGGTTAGTGAAATTCGGAATATCAAAGATTTATTTCACATTCCGAAAATCGTTTCTCCTCTCCCGCCTTCCCATCCCGCATCCTTTTCCTCCATCGGAAATTTGGTGAAGGAAACCGTAATGTGTCAGAACACCGAAGTGACGATACAATATCCATCGTCATACGCTGCCGCTACTGTCGCCGCCGCCGCCTCCGTTGTCAGTGGTAACAAATGCGACAAGCAATAACGCTTCGCGGGGCGAATTCCTCGGTATCGGCTAAGATCGTCGACTGATATGGACAATAATATCGTCCAGGAAGAGACAACTACCTTATTCTTCGCAGTAACCACAAGCAAGTGAACAAGCGGTTATTTGGGCGAAATGTACAGTAGGTCAATCAGAGAAAAAACACACACTCCAGATTAAAATCCTTTCATGAATTTCGGCCTGGTCCCTTGAACAGGATCAAAAATATTTCGCGCGACGGCTCTGCGTCAGCCCGATTGCGAAAGAACTTAGCTCGCCTCCGAGTCTTTCAGATTTTTCGTAGGATCTGCCTTCATGAGTCCTGCGCAGATTCGCGAAGGGCCCTGAGTTATCGTTCGTCATATCAAAAATGAGGTCGGATAACATCCGAGCTTGGTACACAGACAGTCATGCAGATCGAGTTGGGAGCACGGTAGTAAGTCGCTGTAGTGTCGCCTCGACTCCAAAAAGTAGCAATTGGTCTTCGACCCCTCTTTTATTCCGAGCAGCCCGAGAGATAAACGCTTCACCGCTACTTTTTTGGGAGACCGGAATATGTTCGCATCGTTTAGCCGAAAGAAGGAGTCCGACCCTGGAGAGTCTAAATATAAGATTTTTGTCGGCGTTTACCTAAATTACCTTTACGAGAGGTTTTCCTCGAAATCCAATAAAGAAATTCAAACGTACTTAGACGATGAAATTTATAGAATATTCAACTCTTATTTTGGTAATTGAAAATATAAAGCTTCTTTCGCCTTTAGTTTTTACAAATATATATATATATATATATATATATATATATATATTTTTTGTGAAAATAAAAATATATAAAGAATGATAAATTTACATATTAAAATAATCATATATTGTTTTGTGAAAATAAAAATATAAAAAGTGAGAAATTTATTTTCATCATCCCTGATTGCGAAATATACCTAAAAAATAAAATTAATAAAATTTTTTCATGTTCAATTTTTACGAGACGTAAAGAGTGACAGTAGCGTTTCACCGGGAACTGATATAAGTCGAAGGTCGTATAAGTCGAAGGTCTTTGTGTAAATTCCAAAAAAAAAATAATTTCGACTTGAAAAAAAATTTTGTGAATTATTTTCTTTGGGAACTTTTGTATTTTAACACTTAGACCTTCGGCCAATATCAGTTTCCTTGAAACGTCATTATAACCGGCCCAACGATAGTTTACACCCTAAAAAGCGTAGCGCGAGCACGTTAGGTCCAATCTTAAACTGTCGACAAACCGATAATGACGTCATATAGTGACGCCTCGGCGGGAACTATAAGTCGAAGGTTAATTTATTTTTTAATTTATTCAACTCTTGAAAATACTTTTAATAAGGAAAAATTTATTTAGGGACTCTGAAATAAAAATTATTAATTCTCTTAAAAAAATAATTTGGCAAATCATTTTTTCTTTTGCAAGAAAAAAAAAAACAGAATCTTTTTTTTTTTTTCGAGTTCGTATAAAGAGTATAAGAGCCATGTCCGCCCCCCCATCATCCATCAGGCTTTTATCTGACAAAATTTAAATAGTTTTCTTTAAATTCGGAATCTCCGTAAGTATAACCGTCGACATGAACGATAAAAGCTACCCTATCCCCAGGTCATCCTCGTACAGCTCGACAGCCTTGATTTAACGAATCCTCGCTGGGCCTCCTTCGTAAATTTCTCTTCTCTCTCAGATTGAACAGGAACGCCGCTAGAAACGATGAAACTGGCCGTCTCTGGAATTATTAAGGGGGTTTCCCTCGGTGCGGCATGAATAATCAACTTGGGGTCGCTGCTCAGTGATATCATTGGTCGATGATTGTGCGAGAGAGGAAGGGAAGATCGATTGATCCGAGAACCATAGCAGCGATGTCGTGTTTGGTGGTGATAGACTGCGATTAGGATAAAAGTGATCCGGAGGAGGTAGATGTCGACCTCATATTCCCGAATCCGAGACGGCGTAAAAGCTCGCGACAGAATAATGAATAGATATAAACGTTTTACCAAACCGAGGATCATACCCCTGTGCTTCCTCGGAGGGAAAAGGTGATACAACGGGGTAGGCTCTGTGGTAGAAACAACAGCTTGTTTCAGAATTTCCACTTTCTTTAAATTCTTGTGTCAATACGATGCCTATTGGAGTTAAGATGGCAGGGTCCCGAATCCCTCTTTTGGGTCTTCTTTTTTTAATGGGCCCAAGAGCGGCCGAGAGGGTAACGATGATGAGATCGGGCGGAAACCGGGAAATGCTGATCAGTCACACACCATGTCAACCGGTAAGTAAGGACACTTTTTTTAACCGTTACGACTAGACCTCAAACGCTCGGGCCTCTAGTCTATTAAACTCAGCATAGAGTCGTGAAGTGGTCTGAATGACAGGGCCTGGGATTTCATTTGAGAAAGCTAACATTAGATAGTTAAAATTGTCGATTGTTTAAGGAACTTTCAGGCGAAATGCTTAAAAATTATATAATGTGTTTGGGCCTCTTTTGGGTCGCTCATAACGGAATACAAATGCCTACTGCAGCGAGAAGCGGCGACTCGGAAATTAGAAAGAAAGAATGTGTATCCAGAGAGCTTCCTTTTTAGACTAAAATGGTTGACACGACTCGGCTTTGTGAAACGTGATGGATACTGTACGAAGGTACTCGCGACATATGTCGACATGATATGACTATACGATTATAGGAAACTGTCACATTCAACTAAATATTCGGTTTACGAATAGAGATTTTGGACGACGCGCCCGACTTACTCGTTTGTCGTTTGTCCCTGCACGGACAGGACCACAAAGTCTTTATGCCTTAGCATGTATTAAATTATGTTCCTTGCATGCCGGGTTTCTTGTACCGCAGCGGCGGAAGTAATGCATCGGAAGTTGCGCCTTTCTGAACAACAAATATCTACGGTCATGCTGGTCGTCGCTGTCGGACGTGATCACTGACACGTGGCGAAACGACTGAAGAGTAGTAGCTGCTCTTAAAAGGTTCTAAGAGACTGTGGTGGCCGGCATGGTTACGGTACGGCCTGTGGTTATTTCCCAGATTTGATCTATAGTTAGGGACTCCGGCCCAGAGGTGTTAGAGACACTGGGGAGTGATCTGGGCGACTGGTTGCTTCTTTCGCGAACATCATATCCTGAGGCTGCGAGAACGGAGCAAAATTATCCGTGACCTCGCGCGCTAGAGATTGATATTTAGTTTCGAGAGTGTTGCAACGACACGGCGCTAATTATTTAAACAGGAGTTACTTAGAGAGTTGTATGGTTAGGAATGCGTCAAACCGGCTCTTCCATTTCGCTCGGGGACTCACTTAGCATCTATCACGCGAGTATCAAGGGATTAGAGAAATGATATTTTTCAATGTCAACTAAATGGGCTCCTATCCGGTACTGCATTTCTGGTATCACACCGAGGATTTACGGTTTTTTTATTCTGCATACATCTGTAATAATGACCCACTTTTATATGTGTCTTTAGTAAGCACCGTTCGCATAATATTGTTTTCACACTTGTGTATTCATGATTTGTTGGTGTTCTACAGTGTTTTTGGAACACATTACCGTTTGGTGTAAAGATGTCAAAGTTTTTGTTTTTTACATATTATTGTAATAATTCGAATCGAAAATACTACACACACGCCTCAGGATTTTTTTTTGATTAAAAACTAGTGATGCCAGCACTCTATGAAATAATTCGTCACACCCTTGGAGCGTTGTTCTGTGAAGGCGAAGCGAAGATTTTTCCTTTCCGCCGATTTAGTAAACGATGGCGTAAGAAAAATGGGAGGTTTATAAGAAGAGATTTCAGCGGTATTAGTTGGACGAACATAATCCGCGAATTAGAAAAGTATTGTTCGCACACTCTCTTTTTGTGTCATGACTATATATCTCTTATATAGAAAATGGTAAACAATCCCCCTTGCGAAGCTGCATGTTTCAAAGGCTGAACAAAATGAAAAAAGAAATATTGAGTGCGCAAAACTACTGCTCGTTCGCTATCAGTATTTCATAGAGAGTACCTAATACGAATATTACTAGCTTTCTCAGTTTTTCATAAAGATAAAGAATTAGTTATTCTATTATTCGCGATTAACTTTCTGTAGAAAAAGAAATTTACATTAAATTTTTTTACGCTTTATCGTAACTAACAATAATGAAAATACAAAATCTCACTCGCTCTCTCCCACGCTCTCACCGACAACCTTTAAATATGAAATCGGCCGCGAACGCAATTTTTAGCGTCAGTATTTTCTGCGTCCTCTGGTGGCGAATAGATGGCATTCAGTGCCGCGGCTCGTTTTTGGCTCTCGCGTTTGTTTCTATTTGCAAGCTATGACGGTAACCGCCGAAATTGGGATAGTTGGAAATTCTCGACGGCAAAAGATGTATATGCGTCGTTTTATACTTGAAACTGATCTACTTTTCGTTCAATCATACGCAAAACTTCAACACTTAATATTTTTCGAAAGTCGAGATACTGCAAGTGATTTGATGTGATCTTTTGCACTAACGCCTTTTTGAAAAAGTTTTCCCCCAAAGTAAAGGGAAAATATCATTTGAGAGAGCAAGACTTTGGAAATTTTTTCCCTCTAAGCAAAAGGAATAATTTTTGTGCGGGAGGGATGCTCAACCTTAACCAAGACGAAGTTTTTTGACTGAATACCTTGGAGAGACAACTATCGTTATTTGAGAGTACGAGAAGTCTTGGAAGAGAAAACTTGCTATTTGCCCAAAAACGGTGGTTTTTCAATATATTCGTAATTAGGACAAATTGGGAGGACGCTCGTTCGTGCATTAATTTTTGAAAACAAGAATGAAGTCCTCAACCGGCTCGTACTGACTCGGAAAGAGGATGAAAAGTCGAATGATGTCCTTTACGGTGATTTAGAAGACGGAAGAATGTATTGCGGATTATACATATATGGGATGTGTGACCATATTTTCTGTTACAAAAATTCAACAATAGCAACTGAAGGAGAGGAAGAACGAGGACGAGATGAAGGTGAAACCTCATTTCGAGATTACATTATTATAACATTTTTGGGCTTCCTCGGGGTCCTTTCGTTAGTTTTGTTAATATTCTCTTTTACGTGGCCACAGTTGGCGAGAAGAGGTACCTACAAACTTACTCAATACGCCCAACATATCATTTCTCGGAATAGCCAAATCGATTAGTCAAAAAATATTCCTTAATTTTAAATTTTTTATATATAGATATATATATATTTATAAAAATAATAGTGAATTAGTAACGAATGAATAATCCAGATAATAATAATTTGGGAGTTTGGTTTATTCAGACACTCTTTGTATTTAATTTTCACAAAATATAAATAGAATAAATATGAAATAATAAATAAATAAATAAAGTAAATAAATAATAAATTACATAAATAACCAAAATATATAATATTTTAACTTTTTATTATCCATTTTTTGACGTTTTGTTCGATAAGCTTCGAACATTGTGTTTTTTGCATATAATTTTTTATTGCTTTTTCAATCTAAAATTTACGAAAGGAAACACTTCGTAGCTAAATAACGTTGTATATAAAGAAATATCGATAGAAACATTGAGAAGCGAGCACCGAAACAGAGAAAAAATAGACAGTCGAACTCTATCGCTTACAGCAAATTTCGATGAAAGAGAGAGAAAAACAATAATGAAGCCGCTTCTGGAAGTGAACTGCCAACTGGATTGCCCGGCAACCGTTCCTTCCATATCGGTGGGAAAAAAATGTTTTTAAAGGAAATATTTAAACAGATAGATATATAGAAAGAACGTTTAATAAGCACATTTTAAAAAATTTCTTTCTCGCAAAATTAAAAACATTTCGTTTCATTTTTTGATGATTAAACGGGTTTTTCAAAAAAATAATATTTTTTCTAAACGTCTGCAAGTGCCACGTCATATGGCACTCTGGAATTTGCTGACATAAGCGTTTAAAAAGTATAAAAGAGGGAGAGAGACATCGGTGCCATCAGTTACCGACAGTGCCAAGTCGAGTGCGGATACCTCCTCGAGTCTCGACCGTGATTGTTGTGTTTTTCCTTCGCGCCCTAAGAGACAATTTTTTATTTGGAAACCACCACTGCTGAGCCCTTGTTCTTGTCGTTGTCAAAACACCAAATAGTGGATTCGCTTTTCTTAGGAAAGACTCGACTGGTTGGAGGAGTATTCCTTTAGGCAGATTTATAATTCTTATCAGGTGAGATTGTTTTAATTTATCCATTTATTATAAGTATTTCAAAAATAAATTATATATATCGCATTTGACCAAAACAAAATCTGCTCTTAAAAATAAATATTTGAAAAAAAGTATTTTTATTATTAACATCGATCGCATTTCTGTAATAATTTGGAAGAAACTAAAATGGTCAAAAAGTTATTAAATAAACTATTTTGCGAATATATTTTTAGCTCAAAAACGCTCAATTAACATTTTTTTCCCCTTTTTCCATAGATTCATTTGAAAGTACTCGTCTTCAAACCCTCGACGAATTTCTCCGAAATCAAGCCACCACGTTTACATTTTTTGAAGCAGGTATTTGATTTTTACTCGATATTTATTAATATATTTTTCTATTTTTTTTTTGAAATATAAAATCCATTTTATTTTTTACAATATGCTGACGAGTATTAAATAATATACATCTGTGGGCGTGCGTATATATAATTGCCGGTATTATACGTAGTAATGTAGGAGGTGTAATGATAAAATTTATTTTTGAATAGTTTATTATTTACTTAAGACAAAAAAAAATATTTTTTAAAATTTTTTGCTTCCTATAAAGTCTTTAATAATGCCTTCACATTCCGAATTTAAGAGTACGGACGAGACTGAATAAATTGACGAATATTTTGAAAAGGTGATTACGATGAAAGCCTTTTTTTTATTCGCGATACGTTGATAATTCCTAGACTAATAATCTCCTTCATTCCTTTTTCTTTTTAGACCCGTTTTGATTCTGGTGATCATGGCATCTACGACGAATCAAGAAATTATCAAACCGCCCTCAACGGAAAGAAAATTTCGAAACCTCGAATCTGGAAGTGCTCATGACGGAACCAATCATTGCAGGTTTACCGATAAACTTTTTAGCAAACTTGTCTCATACGGGGAGAAACATACGAGGAACCACCGCCGCTACCACCACCACAACCGTTTAAGAACATCGAGGAAGGCCGGGAGTAAATCAGTTTTTTACAGAGACTGTATTCAAAGAAGCTTGCCTCCTCCCAGCTGTGAAGAGTTGCCCACGGATCCCCGTCTGAGAAAGCCGTATTGCGTCCCGATAACACCTCCCTCCATCCCGGACGTCGTCGAGAAGGCATCGAAGTCTAGGTCACCCCCACCTTCCTATATCGACGCCGTTGTCAAAATTAAAGAGAAGGTGAACGGCCCTAAAGACTCGTCGAATGAAAGCATCTCGTGTGTGACTAACAACCATCGCGAACCGATCTCACTGCCCCTTTTTTCCTACAGACCTTCTGCCAACAACAATGTGAAGTTATACAACCCCATTCGCCCGCAAATAGAAGATGAAGATATGAGATTTGCGATTCCTTTGGAATTAAGAGTGACTATGTTAGAGAATATTGTGGAAGACCTCTTAGACATGGTTGGCGTGAATAGGCTAGATTCTAAGAGCAAAAATAAATTTCGAGAGGCTCCCACGATGGATCGAAATATCAACAACGCGCTTCCCGCCCCAGCCACCACTATTACCGCCACGGCGACCGTTACTGGCAATGGCACCGCTACTGCTTATGCGAATCCATACCCTCGAATTATTCTCTTTGACATCGACGATCCTCATACTACCCCTTCTACGGTCGGAGGAACTGGCCCGCCCCCGGAAGATAGTTTACAGTCGGCCGCGAAAGCAAAACTAGCAAAGTACAAAGCACTATTGGGGCACCTCTGGGAACATGTTTCGACCAAGCGCGGGATCTTGAAAGACGACAGTGAAGGCAGGTTGTCGAAAGGCTCGCTGTAATCGTTGGAGCGTCTTTCGGACGATGGTTGCCTTTCGACCGATGGTGAATAAGAGCGGCCCGAACTTCTGTCTTTGTTTTGGTTCGATAAAGAATTACTACTCGTTGAGCGCTTTTTATACTCCTCGTCATTTCCATTGGCGACGTTTCCAGTGGGACCGTATTCCTTTTCCTCTAACGGTTTATTTTTCTCAGGTGTCTCGGACAGAGAGGAGAAGCTTGACTCGTTCTTCGAAGATAGTCGAGGTGTACACGACGGTGAGCGATTCGATGATGGAGAACCTAAGCTCTTTTTATCTTCGCTTGAATCAAGTTTGTTTTCTTCAATTTTTTGATTATTGGTCGATGATTCCACGTCCTTCCTTTTTCCGGGTGTTGATTCGCTACTTGTTTCCTTTGCTAGTTTTGCTTTCGCGGCCGACTGTAAACTATCTTCCGGGGGCGGGCCAGTTCCTCCGACCGTAGAAGGGGTAGTATGAGGATCGTCGATGTCAAAGAGAATAATTCGAGGGTATGGATTCGCATAAGCAGTAGCGGTGCCATTGCCAGTAACGGTCGCCGTGGCGGTAATAGTGGTGGCTGGGGCGGGAAGCGCGTTGTTGATATTTCTCGTGGGAGCCTCTCGAAATTTATTTTTGCTCTTAGAATCTAGCCTATTCACGCCAACCATGTCTAAGAGGTCTTCCACAATATTCTCTAACATAGTCACTCTTAATTCCAAAGGAATGGCCAATCTCATATCTTCGTCTTCTATTTGTGGGCGAATGGGGTTGTATAACTCCACATTGTTGTTGGCAGAAGGTCTGTAGGAAAAAAGGGGCAGTGAGATCGGTTCGCGATGGTTGTTAGTCACACACGAGATGCTTTCATTCGACGAGTCTTTAGGGCAGTTCACCTTCTCTTTAATTTTGACAACGGCGTCGATATAGGAAGGTGGGGGTGACCTAGACTTCGATGCCTTCTCGACGACGTCCGGGATGGAGGGAGGTGTTATCGGGACGCAATACGGCTTTCTCAGACGGGGATCCGTGGGCAACTCTTCACAGCTGGGAGGAGGCAAGCTTCTTTGAATACAGTCTCTGTAAAAAACTGATTTACTCCCGGCCTTCCTCGATGTTCTTAAACGGTTGTGGTGGTGGTAGCGGCGGTGGTTCCTCGTATGTTTCTCCCCGTATGAGACAAGTTTGCTAAAAAGTTTATCGGTAAACCTG
>JABUQX010014524.1:0-7500 GCA_015478945.1 Trachelipus rathkii
TCAATATCAGTTTTCTTTTCGTCGAAGAAAGGAAGCTTCAACTTCGGATACTTACTAGCATGGGAAGCATTATGGCTGCTCTGAGCATTCTGTGATGCTATCACTGCGTCATGTTGCCGCTGTTTTTCTTCAGCATCAAGCTTCATCTGAAGCATTCTTTCTTCTGCATCTAACTTCAATCTTTGCGCTTCAGCTTCAATCTTGGCTTTCTCTACTCCCTCTTCAGCCTCAAGCTTAGCTTTCTCCCTTTGCTCTTCTGCCTCAAGCGCTAACTTCTTCTCCTCTAAAGCCGCAGCTAACTTTTCTTTCTCCAAATCAGCAGCTAATTTCTTTTCCTCCAAATCAGCAGCTACCTTATCTTTGAACATCGCAGCGGCCTCCTTACCCGATAAACCTAATGATTTGCATAATTCTACAAACTCAGCATTATGAGTAGCCATTATTATATTTGTTGTTCACAAAACAAATTACAAAATATATTGTTCACAAACAGAGTCACTTTCAACGCACGAATCACAATCCCGTTTTCTACCAAAATTTTCGAAATTTAGCTTTCACAGATAGCTCTGTGAAAACAAATTTCTAACCGCAAAATTAAAAATATATATATATATATTATATATATATATATATATATATATATATATATATATATATATTATATATATATATATATATATATATATATATATATATATATATATATATATATATATATATATATATATATATATACTAGTTTACACAATCTGCAATAAAATTTGACAAAATCTTACGGGGAACTAGTGTTTTACCTATAGAACTCAAACAGAGGAGAATTGTGAATTCTGGGAAACCACTATTTCGCTCCGCTTAATTTTGCAAACTTTAACGCCTATCTAACAATATAAATAAATATATAATATATATATATATATATATATATATATATATATATATATATATATATATATATATATATATCACAATATATATATAATATAAATATAATAAAAAAAATTTATTATATAAGATATATATATATATTTATAATATATATATATAATATATATATATATATTAAATATATATATATATATAATATATATATATATAGTATATATATATATATAAATATATATATTATATAAGGTATATTATACTACCTAAGTATATATATATATATATATAATATTAATAAATATATATATATATATTTTTATATATATATATATTTATAAGAGCATAATATATAAATTACCAAAATTATTCCAGTGTTTCACTATTTCCAAACGATAAATATTGGTGCAATAACAGTTTGTTATCACCACCAATACGCAAAGAAAAATTAAATACTTTTAACTTCAACAAAGCAAATAGTCCAACCGACTATATTGACAGTTAAAAAAAAAACAATACAATATCAACTTATATCATGTATCAACAACTGAGATATAAGTTACAACACTTGAACATGAGTTCTGGCACAGGTTTTAACAAACGACTGTACTAACTTGAGCTTAAATATTCAATAAAATAGCAAAAATAACTTTACTACAAACGTTTTACTGATAAGAAGTAATGACTGAAAAGTTATAATATAAGCTCCCAGACAGGTAAACTATACCCAAATTTATTAATGTATTCCTGGACAGGTTATACTTATTACTCATTTATTAAATAAGATTCCGGACAGGCATTCCCAAATTTATTAATGTAGGGTGATTGGTTAAAAAGATATTAAATTATCTGTCATAACTTACTCTTCGAACTGATGAACAAATCCTTTGGCCAGGCCCCCGTGACAATCCAATCAACTAACACCTTATTAGATTCCCAAACCTATATTGTAGTTTACAGTAATCTCAGGATTGGGTAGATGACTAGCTGGGTTTCTTATCCTCTATCACTCTCTCCGTGAGATCTTGCATTCGTGTTATGTTGTCCGGCTTGGGTTTGAGCCGCTGCGTGGAGCATATTAATTGTGAGTCATAGCAACTCATACCTTTACACTATCCAACTTATCCTTTTAGAGACCCCTTCAAGTGGGAACAACGGTTTGGGCCGAGTTCATTGTTGGTCTTAGTGCTCGTAATTAAAACAATTTTCGCTGGTAGCTCATATGTAGCCTCTATACGTTATCATAGAATATAAGTACCGCGTTTTAGTCGAGATTCTATTATCGTTAATCAGTATATTCATCGAGCAGATGAGGCCAGAGCCGTCTTCTAGATTATATTAAAGACTAATAGTGAGCTTATACATATAGGTTAGTATCGTATAGTAGACGACTGATATGTCTCTATTATTCTTCGTGTTATGTCAGTTATCATAGCTGGTATCTCGTGTAGAGAGTGGAGTGCGACGAGAGTCGTCTGATTCGAGACTATCCGTCTTCGCGTTGAGCGTGCTTATATGATCATAGACTTCTATAGAGTTATATTATAGAGACATATATACGATGTGAGAAATAATCAAGTATGCTCAGACTATACGAGTTATCAGATAACTAGTTCCTCTATGGACACTAGCTAGCATTTTTCTGCTATATATGTTACTGCATCGCTATATATGAGGAGCTGTATCTATGTCGTAATCGAGGGATCGATGCTAGCGCGACGTCACAACTAGTGTCAGACGTGCAGCATCGATTCACATCGATGAGGAATCTCTCATTGTATGCGTACTTACATCTGATTCAGATATATATATTTGTGATAGGTGTATTTATTTATCATATATACTATTACTTATCAGTTGCGATGCTCTTGACAGGTGTAATAGATTAGATATCATAGTTAATTGCGCATGAGTGAGGTGTACGTGGTATAGGTCTTATTGGTTCTACGCATATCACTCATAACTTTTGTATGACGTATACTAAACTTCAGTGTCGACTCCATCTAGCTATATACCGCTTAGTTCTATGGTAGAATTCATTTTGATATGAGATATCTCTATCAGTATGACTGTGAGTGCATTCATTTAATTGTTAGTCTAGCATATTCGATATATATTGTATTGATTGAGTTTAAATATCGAGCTCACGTTGTCTTGCGTACAGTCGTTGTGTCAGCAGGCCAGTATAATTGATGCTGAGTGAGTGAGTGGATTTTAACTCTATGGCGATATGAGAATATGATTCGAACATGGATACGGTTCCACGTATAGTTCGTCGAGTGATGTTATCGATACATTTATCATGACTAGCGTGAGTGACTAGTATGAGTGTATGAAGAGCCGTGGCCCAGCGCTATATAGTTATGCCTGTAATTTCCGTTTATAGAATACCGTCTCGCACTTAGCTATTGATCATGCTATGCTAGTAATGGTGAGTATATAGCATTACACTGATAGCTATACTTGGTGATGTGTATAGTGCTTAATCAAGCAGTACTTAGTCATGGTTATCGATGTTACACAGATGTAGTCTACTGCTTGACGTGAGATGTCTATAGATAGAGGGGCTACATATCGTATTCAGTTACTTTAGCTGACTTCTATTAGTCGTGCAAGAGTAGTAAAGTCTCATACTGAGAGATCGTGTTGGATTACGTTAAAGGATAGATATTAATCAGGTGATGGTGCATTGATAGACTTACTGCTATCATTGATTTTGACTGTATACGTGCTATTTATTATGTGATGTCATGAAATGAGATGTCTATTGCTGTTAGCTATAGTGTGGTGTGAGATAACGCCTTGATTTTCTTTACACGACCGTATATTAGTCGTTGATACTCATGATAAAGAATAATGACTATATGCGAGTAGAGAGATACTTCCTTTGAGTCATATAATCTATTATTCATACACGTGTAACTGCAGCTTACTTACGTGTAGAGATGCTGACTAGACAGAATAGATAGCAGAAATGTAGATGGAGTGAGTACTAGAGGCTTCCAATTAATAATGCGAGTTTAGAATTTCTAGGCTCAGGTGTGTAGATGTATGAGTGAAGATCAAGATGTCATTGTATGATGAGAGGTGGGCATGCAACTAATGATCTAGCTATTTGTAGACAAATCTTGTCATATCGAGCGATGGCGCACAGATCGTCAGTTTATATAGATCGTGAAGTCGTATTATTCTGTTGTCATGGAGAGCGTGTTGATAGTTATGACAAGAGGTGTTGATGCGAATGGACGTCAGTAAGAGATCAGGAGGAGCGGTGCATTGAACATAATCTAGAGAGGTGCTTAAAACTTCTCTGTGTAGATTTGAGATTAAGCTCTCAGCATTCGATCTTATAAAGAGTGTAAGTTTGAAAACTAAAATACAGTTGTTTGCAAATTAAAATTCCATGCCATGTGTGTATGACCAATGATCATGTGAGGAAAATGTCCTCGATGTTGGAGTTTTGTCTCGTTTTTCGTCTCTGTTCGAGATTGTTTTTTCTTGTGCGGTTATCTTTTGTGTCGTCTTGACAAACTGTGAGACTGTGCTGTTGCTTGCTCTCGGGACTTGGAGAAATCACTTTATGCTTCTCATTATATACTCGTCATGTCAGGATGTATGATCTATTTATTTCTAAATCTCGTATGGTAGAGATTTGTTTGTGTATAGTGAGGACGTGTGCATCTGATTGATATAGAGCATAATTTGTACTATTATGAGAACTTATCTTCATAACCAGTGACTCGTAATAGACACAACGTAGTTCAGCAGATGTTTTATGATTATGGTTTGATTTATTGTAGGCTTAAGGTTTAGCACATGTTGATATTATTATATTTAGTTTAAGTGACTACTCGATGACTAAGTAGATGAAAAGCACTCATAACATCGATCATATAGAGTGATTATAGATAATCCTTGGTCTGACATAGTTAATTACACAATAACCGTAGTCGCTCGTTAATTCAAGAGTTATTATTACATCGCACAGCTTGTTTTTTCGAGCGAAATTATTTATACTATAGCGTAGTACTTATGTGACGAGAGTTGTGAGATTGTGCTATTTGTGGTCTCGTATGAGTACGTATTGATATTCATCGAGTCTATCCTTTGAATAATGTACTGTAGCTGTTTCTATCGTTAATTAAAGAGAAATTTTTAAAGTTGGTTCAAATATATATGGTGTTTTTGTTTGTGAAGAAAGAATTTTTTAATTCGGAAATAAAATAAATAAAGTTTTGATACGTTAAATTTAGAAATAAAATAATATATATGGGTATGTATGTATATGTGTGTATGTGTGTATATATATAGTTATATGTATGTGTGTATGTATATGTGTGTGGGGTTTTGATAGAGTGTAGGTTTTAACCTTTTATATTTTTATATTTTTATATTTTTTTATATTTTTATATTTTATATTTTCATTTTAACCTTTTATTGTTAGTGTTGTTTTGGGTATATTCGGTGAGCGGGGTGGTGGCCTCAGGTGTTGGGAAGTACCTGGGGTGGGAAGTCCCACAAAACGTGCAGCCTGGGTGAAATAGATATAGAAGAAGGGAAAAGATGGGGAGGAGAGAGGTAATAAGGGTGGGGTGTATGAATGTGAGAGGGGTAAACGAAGATTTGAAGAGGGAGGAAGTGGGATTAATGTTTGAAGAAAGAAGGTTGGATGTGTTAGGGATAACTGAAACTAAGCTGAAGGGAAAGAGGGAGATGGATTTTGGAAAATACAAGGGAATGGTATCAGGGGTGAACGAGAGAGTGAGGGGGAGGGAAGGGGTAGGAATAGTTATGAGGAAAGAGGTGTGGGATAAGGTAAGGTTGTGTAGCCAGGTGAGTTCAAGGATAATGTGGGTAAAAGTGAAATTCGGGGGGGGAATGTGGGTTTTTATATGTCATATGCACCAGTGAATGGAGCGAGGGAGGAGGAGAGAGAAAGATTTTGGAATGAGTTGAATGAGTGCTGGGAAAGTTTTGGGGTAAACGATAAAATTTGTCTATTGGGAGATTTAAATGCAGGAGTGGGTAGGGAGGGGGTGGGAAGAATAATAGGACCATTTGGGGTAGGGGAGAGGAATGTTAATGGAGAAAGTCTGTTAGAGTTGTGTGTTGAAAGAAGAATGATAGTGGGGAATACGTGGTTCAAAAAAAGTGAAAATCATAAGTATACATGGAAGAGTGAGATAACGGGGGGGAGGGTGGTACTGGATTATGTGTGTGTAAATGGGAAGGATAGAGATAGATTACTAGATGTAAATGTATTTAGAGGGGCGGGGAGGGGATATCGGATCACTATTTGGTGGTTGCAAGGTTAAGGGTGGGAGGAGAGGTGACGATTAAGGAAAGGGGAGAAAAGAGGAGAGTGGAGGTGATAAAGGTGGAAAAATTGGAGGAGACAGTGTGTAAGAGGGAGTTTAGGAGAGGTATGGAGGACAGGTGGAGAGACGTGAGAGGGACAGGAATAGGGAGGTTTAAAGGGATTGGACGAGATTTAAGGATGCAGTATGAGAAGGGTGGACTATAAAAAGGTTGGAGTATAAAAAGGGTGGTAGTATAAAAAGGAAGGGAGAGAATGGTGAGTTGAGGAGTGGGAAGGAGGTGGTGACAAAGGAAAAAAGGAAGCTATGTTGAAAATCGGTTGGGAAAGTAAGGAAGAGAGGAAAGCTGGGAGGAATATTAGAAGGGTTAGAGTGGAGCAAAGAGGGCGTGGAGAGGCGAAGAGAAGGAGCAAAGATGGAGTGGTGTAGAAAAGGTGACGGAAAAATTTTTGAATCAGAATAAGATGTTTTGGAAAGAAGTAAATAAAAAAAGGGGAAGAAGAAGGAGGGGTTGGGGGAGAGGATTAAGGGAGGAGATGGGAGTGGATAGGAGGAGAGGAAAGGGTGAGGAAGAGGTGGGGGAGTATTTTAGTGGACTATTCACTGAGGTGGGGGGGGGAGGGAGAAAGATTTGCATTGAGGTGGGGATGGGGAATGTATTGGGGAGGGAGGGGGAAGATGAAATACAAATGGAGGAAATTATTAGGGCCTTGAGTAAAGGAAAAAAAGGGAAGTCCGCAGGTCTGGATGGTGTGAGAATGGAAATGTTACAGAAGGGTGGTATAGGGGTGGAGGAGTGGCTGTATAGGTTATATAATATATGTTGGAGGAGTGGTGTGGTACCGCAGGATTGGGAGGATGGGTGTTTGGTTCCCCTGTATAAGGGGAAAGGGGATAGGATGGAATGTGGGAATTATAGAGGTATATGTCTTTTAAGTGTGGTAGGGAAAGTGTATGGTAGAATACTGATTGAGAGAGTGAGAGGGTTTACGGAAGGAGAATGGGGAAGAACAAGTAGGATTTAAGGGAGGGAAGAGGGTGTGGTGGAGAATCAAGCTGTTTACACTAAAGATGCCTGTGGAGAAAAGTATTGAGGAGGAAAAGGGAAAGGTTGTATGGGTGTTTTTTTAGATTTAGAGAAAGCATATGATAGAGTGAAAAGAGGTGAATTGTGGAGGGTGTTGGAGGAAAATGGAGTGGGGGGTAAATTAAGTAAAGGTATCAGGGCATTTTATAAGAATAGTAGAATGTGTGTGAGAGTGTTAGGAGGGGAGAGTGAGATGTTTGGGGTGGCGAGAGGACT
>JABUQX010014524.1:25000-27500 GCA_015478945.1 Trachelipus rathkii
TATATATATATATATATATATATATATATATATGAACTTAACATAAACTCACTTTTCTAACATTTTTATAACATATCAATGTTAATTTAACATTAAATTAGCAATATTTAACAATATCTAACATAAATTTATCATAGCCTAACCTATCTGTCATAGTGATCAACGAATAAATGCTAACATAGAAAAGTTTTAACATCAATAAAGCTAACGTAACATTAGCTGAACTAATAACATAACATATCATGATACACATAACATACCTTACGTACAAATAAACTTTTGACATTAGGAAAGTTTCTTTGCTTAATAGAGGTAAAGTAACTAACATTATCTCCTAAACTTTACCTAAACCCACTTTTCTGTCAAATCTATAAAATAACAATATTAATTTATCCTTAACATAGTAATATTTAACAAATCTTAACAAGACATTTATCATTTCATAACCTAACTAACATATTGAACTACTAATAAACACAGGCATAACAAAGTTTTTTAACCTATCAATAGCTGTTAGCTTATCTCTAACAATACCTTATGATACATAAACTATTATATTTCTTTAACATGATGAAACATTCATATTTTGTTTAAAGCTTTTATATATTTTATGTTTCATTTTGTTTGCTAAGTTTTTATTATTTCATAAATTTTACTTTACATTTATATTTTGTTTAATGTTTTTATTTATTTTAAAACTTTAAGTTTTCATTTATATTTTGTTTTATTTTTATTTTATTATTTTTAAAATTTATTTATTTATAAAACATTTTATCCTTTTTCGGAAAAAAATTAAATATTTTAGTAAAAGCATAAAATGTTTTATGACTAAATAAGTTATAAAAGTAAATAAATAATAAAAAACAAATTATAAATGTAAATTAAAAGTATTGTAAACTAATGTTAGAGATTATTATACTAACAACTGTTCATAGGTTTAAAACTTTGTTATGCCTGTTTTTATTCGTAGTTCAATATGTTAGTTTTCTAAGATATGATAAATATTTTGTTGAGATTTGTTAAATATTTTTATGCTAATGATAAATTATAATTTTTAAGTTATAGAAATGATTGAAAAGTGGGTTTAGGTAAAATTTTGGGATAATGTTAGTTATCTTCCCGTTATTAAGTAGTAAACTTTGTTGATGTCAGCAATTTATTCGTACGAAAGATATGTTATGTGTTATGATACGTTATGTTCTTAGTTCAGGTAATATTATGTTAAAACCTTGATATGTTAGAATTTATTCATTGATCAGAATGATAGATAGGTTAGGTTATGATAAATTTATTTAATATATTGTTAATATTGCTAAGATAATGTTAAACTAACACTGATATATCATGGAAATGTTAGAAAAGCGTGTTTAGATTAGGTTTTGGGGTAATGTTAGTTATTTTACCGTTATTAAGCAGTGAACTTTGTTAATATTAGCAGTTTATTCGTACGTAAGGTATGTTAGGTATTTTTTGATACGCTATGCTGTAAGTTCAGGTAATGTCATATTAGCTTTATTGATGTTAAAACTTTGTTATGTTTCCACATATTAGTTGCTCAGAATGATAGATAGGTTAGGTTATGATTAATTTTGTCTGGTATTGTAAAATATTACTATGTTAATGTTAAATTAACATTGATATCTTTTAAATGTTAGAAAAGTTGGATTACGATAAGTTTTTAGGTAATATTAGGTACTTTACCATTGATAAGCAGGGAACTTTGTTAATGTTGACATTTTATTAGTAGGTAAGGTACGTCATTGATTCAGGTAACGATATGTTAAATATATTCTTGTTGAAACTTTGTTTATTATGACAGCTGTTAAGTTTAAAACTTTGTTATGTTAGCATTTATTCGTAGTTCAATAAGTTAGTTAGGTTATACAGACATTTTTTTTGTAAGTTTTTTAGAAAATTTTACAATGTTAATGTTTTTTAAAAATATTACTATGTTATTGTTAAATTAACAATAATATGTTATACATATTCTAGAAAACGGATTTAGTTTAAGTTTCTTTTAAAAGTTTTCTACCTTACCGATTTAAAGAAGGGAACTTTCTTAATAATACAAGTTTATTAGTAGGTATGTTAAGGTAGATGCGTTATGTTTTTAGTTCAGGTAATGATATGTTAGCTTTACTGATGTTAAAACTTTCTTTATGTTGACACCTGTTGATAAGTTAAAAACTGTATTATTTGCCGTACAATATGTTAGTCAGGTTATGACATGATAATTTTTTTCCTTAAGCTTTGTTAAATATGACTAGGTATATATATATATATATATATATATATATAAATATATATATATATATATATATATATATATATATATATATATATATATATATATATATATATATATATATATATATATATATATATATTATATATATATATATAAGTATATATAAAGTTGTTGGTATATATATATATATATATATATATATATATATAGTTATATATATGATATATATATATATATATATACATATTAAGA
>JABUQX010014524.1:40000-48842 GCA_015478945.1 Trachelipus rathkii
AAAATTACTTGTTATTGTCTTTTCTCTCCCTCCGTGTTTTGATAAATTGTGAGGAAATAGCTCACAGATTGATACTAATTTTCAGAGATTCTATTGAAGTTTGATATTTATATATTTACAGGTACGAAAGTTGGCGGGATCGACTCGTAAAAGGCATTCAGAAAAGAAATATAATATAAAAATATATATATATATATATATATATATATATATATATATATATATATATATATATATATATATATATATATATATATATATATATATATATATTTACAGATACGAAAGTTGGCGGGATCGACTCGTAACAGGGCCATCCGCCATCATGTGGTGGCTCCTAGCGGTTTTAATGGATCGAATCCTTGACCTGAAACAGTGCATGATGGAAGAAAAAGTAAAGTTGAATTTAGTGAATGAATATGGACGTTTAGTTTGCAGGACGCAAACTCGCTTTGAAGAAGCATGCCAGTTGAAAGAAAAATGGAGGAGAGATGAGAAACGTAAAAAGCAGACTAGTATGGTAATTATGTGTAAAGGAAATAGTGAGTATTGGTGTAAAAAAAATTTTTTTTGTTGTTGTTTTTTTGTTGTTTTGCCATATTTTGGTTTCTTTTTAAGTTTGATATTCAAACTTAAGTGGGGAGAAATATGGACGGATGGATATAACTTGAATAACCAACTGGAAGAAGAAGAGAAAGAAAAAATAGTAAGTAAGTTAATTTGAGTTTTTTAAAGAAAGAGTAGATTGTTTTTAGACTCTCTCAGCAAAGGTTGACCGGGATGGAGAAGACTGATGAAGGGAAGAAAGAATTGGGAGAGGTGAATAAGAATAGTAAATTATAAGAGAGGAAAAGGCCCCAAAATTGGGTAAGTAGAAAATTTATAAAGTTTTAAGTTTTATATTATAGAAAATTTAGAAGAGTGTTCTTTTATCAAAAGTTATTTTGCATTTTTAGGGACCCAAGGCTGGACTCGTGCTCTTGGTTACTGAAAGTTTAAGTTGATTCCCGGATACAGTAGAAGAAAAGAGTGGGTGCCGTATTTCCTTGACGAGCTATCATTGCAAGATTTGTCACGTGGACGCTGATTATTAGACAAGTTAACAGGTTGCAGGGATTATATAAGGTTAAAAGTGTAATCAGTTGTATTTTTGGAGTTAAAACGCAAATTGTAAGTTGCTACTTTTCCTGTGTTTATCTTTGCAAGTTTTTATTAATCGAGTAGTGATAATTGCCTTGAAAGAAGGTCGCTATTTGGAACTAATTACTTATAGCCTTAAAGGTGTAATTTACTTAACTACGACTTTTGAAATGTGTTAAACTTTTTCCTATAAGATATTTGTTGTTCAATTGATTTCGTATAAACATTGAGAGTGTAATTTTCTTAAGTACGATTTCTTTAGTGTTTACATAGAATTTTGTGACGACGACTTATGCTGAAACCTAGATTGAGGACGAACACTTTTTCTGTGCCTTTGATGATCGATGTCTACTCCAGTTCGATAACGTGGATTTCTATTTAATATGGATAAAGTGTTATTATTATTGAATGCATTTTTAATTGATTGAGAATTAGTTAGGGAATGTATATTATTAGTTAGGAATTTGAAATGCATTAGTTCAAGTTTGTTAAATATATGAAGAAAATTACTACTTATGCTGAAACCTAGATTGAGGACGAACCACTTTTTCTGTGCCTTTGATGATCGATGTCTACTCCAGTTCGATAACGTTGATTTCTATTTAATTTTGATAAAGTGTTATTATTATTGGATGCGTTTTTAATTGATTAAAAATTAGTTAGGGAATGTATATTATTAGTTAGGGATTTGAAATTTGTTAATTATATGAAGAAAATTACTTGTTATGGTCTTTTCTCCCCCTCCGTGTTTTGATAAATTGTGAGGAAATAGCTCCCAGATTGGTACTAACTTTTATAGATTCTATTTAAGTTTGATATTTACATATTTACAGATGCGAAGTTGGCGGGATCGACTAGCTAACTGGGCCGTCCGATAACAATACCAAACAGGGGAAAATATGAATATAAACAAGTGCTTTGGACTAATCGTATATATTTTTAAGACTTTAGGCCTATTCATAATTCATTGCTTAAAAGAGAATTAAACAGTTTCAAGGCGACATCTGGTATCATTTATACTTTGTTAGCAATGCTAAATTTTATAAGGATGTAAACTGCAACCTTACGGAATTTAGGCATTTCTTATGACTTTTAAAAGTACAAACTCGAACATTTCAAACACTTGTTGGCACATATGACAGAAGCAAAAATGTCTTTAGTTTATTTTGATTTGTTTAGTTTAGTTATTTATTTTCAATAGCACAATGTCTTTTTTTCAAATATGAGGAAGATATGGCCGAAGCCCTTGAGGCTGTATGAAATGGGATGGGGAAACGGGAAGCATCCAGAACTTGAGTCAAGGGCAACATTGCTTGACAATCTAGAAGGAATGACACAGGTGGAAAGGAAAATGGGGAGAAATCCATATTTATCTACATAGAACTCAATAGTTCGGTATATTCGGCATAGGGATTGAAAAATTTTTATTTGTACATTTTACAGGTGGATTGAGTTACAGTGTAGAAGAAAGATGCCACAACATAGGAAAGACGTTATCAATGACCAAGCAATGTTGATAAATAATGAAAGACCGAATCGCTTTAAAGATAATAAACCTGGGAATGATTGGTTTAAGGTGACTTTAAAATTATTCATACATATGTTGTGTTTCGTGTTTTATTAATAATCCCTTTAATAAACGTTTGAGTTTCCTTCAAATCTACACCTTTTTATATTTTATGACATAGTTCCAATAATACATAAACGATGCATACTTTTTTCCTGATTTAAATGCTCTTCATCTTCTAGAATCTAGAACATCAACACTAGTACTACATATAGAATGCTTTGAAATATTTTTGCATATTAAATATTCATTTTCACAGACTTTCTGCAAAAGGACCAGAATTGCAATTCACATGGCAGAGAGACATTCAAAAGTAAGAGCCGCAGTACAAGAAAGAACCATTGGTGAATCATTTAGCAACCTTAAAAATGAACTGAAAAATATTGAGGCCTTCGATGATCTGACCCCTCACGTGTTTTTACTGTTAATGAGACGAGCATTCATTTGTGCCCCAGCAGGTCTAAAGTAGTTGCTCTCAAGGGCTCGAAGAATGTACGAGATAGGACCAGAGCCGGAAAAGAGTAAACTTACCTTATATATATATATATATATATATATATATATATATATAATTTATATATATATATATATATATATATATATATATATATATATATATATATATATATATATATATATATATATATTGTAACAGAATAGACCAACTAAAAAAATAAAGAAAAGGTAATATGGGAAAGTTGGAGGGATTAAAAGAACACTCGTGGATCGGAAGACACAGACGAAGGAACTCGGAAAAAGAGTCAAGAAAGTGTGTCATTAATGATTTTGTCAGGAAATTATTTAGAAATCCGAATTAAAATCAAAATTGATCTACGAGTCAAGGAAACCCGACGAGAGAAGTCGGTAAGTAAAGAATAAACTATTTTTTAAGTATAATATTATTGAGTTTAGTTAACTTATATAAATTGAACTTTTAGGGGTCGGTTGAGTGCCCAAATGTATCCTCAAATAAGAAAATTGTGCAGTAAGCTTTCTCGAAGATAGCAGATGATTCTTCTAACGAAGTGACGAAATGCTTTATTATTGGTATCAGGCTGGATTTCCATGTTGGCTAAAGTTGCCGAAGAATCACGACTTTACTATTTGTTTTCTTCTGAATCTGACTTACCAAAGAAAAGATTTTTCCCGATTATGATTTTTATTATTTTCCCGATTATGAGGGGGAGGGGGCCGAAGGCCCCACCCCGGATCAAAAAATAAAATATATAAAAATATCAAATATTAATTTATTATCATGGCGTCTCTATAACTTTGCGAATATTAGTCAAATTTAAACTGAAAAAAATTGTTTAAGCTTACTCATTTTAATAAGCCTACACGTGTGAAGCGCAAAAAAATATATATCAATTTCTTTTTAATTTTTGTTAATTTTAATTAAATTACATTTGAAAATCCAGCATTTACTAATGTATTTAACCTCAAATCATTGAAATTACATTACATTTTTTATTAATTTTCGTTCCTGGAGTCAACCACTTATAAATAGCCAAGGCCGCCAATTACTAGTGCAAAACAGTGTTGCATTCATTTTATAATGTAACAGAATTATTGTTGTAATATTACAGTCACCATAGTGTTGGTTTGTATTGTAAAATCTTGCCTATTTTCAAAAATGTCACAGTCAAAGGGAGTTCGTTATTTGAGTGGTTCTCAAAAAAGAAAATTAAAATTTAATAGTAACAGTAACAGTGATAAATGTATTAACCTATTAGAATCTAAGCCTAAGTCGAGCGAATTTTCTGCTGATGAAAGTGAAATTTTATGTGGTTGTACCGATAGAGGCAAATATCCAGAAAAATTAGACAATAGCACAAAGCAGAAAATATTTTTAGGAAATCATGCAAACCATACGGATCATTTCCAAACGACAGTGAAACCAACAGATCTTTCAGCAGCAAATATTATTATATGTATGCTAGAGCAGGGCAAAAAATTGAACGATTTTGGCTGTTATTCTCATACCCTCGATGGAGTTTATTGCGAACCATGCTGGTTGTTTGGTGAAGAAGCAAATGATTCCAGTGATATATGCAAATCTCATAATGCTTGGCGTGATGGACGAATGAATAATTGGCAAGGCCTCAGTAAAAATTAAGGTTCATGAAGCAAGTACGTCGCATTTACGAGCGTGCTTAATTTACAATGCAAGGAAAAATAATCAAACCTTACCCATTTTGATGAATGAAGATCGTGATCAATGGAAAACAATATTTATTCGTATTTTTCATGTAACCAGAACATTAGCACTGTGTCAACTTCCTTTCCGAGGTCACCGTGAGAGTGTAAAAGAGAGGGGAGCATAGTGGCAACGTTTTGAATATTATTGACATACTATCCCAATATGATCCGTTACTTAAAGCACATTTATCAAAGGAAAACAAAATTAAATACCTTAGTCCAAAGATTCAAAATGAAATAATATCTCTGAAAAGTGATAGTGTGCTCGAGAAAATTATTTGTGATATCAGAAAACAGCCTTTTTTCTCTCTTATTGTAGATATACTACCACTGATATTTCAAAGCAAGATCAATTAAGTGTAGTGATCAGGTATGTCAAAATAGACTTAAGCCAACCAAATATAGGAAATTTTAAAATTGAAGAAAAATTTGTGGGTTTTTATAACATAACAAGAGCACAGTGCCGAAAACTTTGAAAAACAAATAAATAAGGTATTTGATAACAAAAACATTAAATTAGAAAAATGCAGAGGTCAAGGTTATGATGGAGCAGCAAATATGCGAGGGAAATATTCAGGACTTCAGGCTCGTATAAAGAAAATTGTTCCAAATGCATAATACATTCATTGTGCAGCTCATAATTCAAATTTAGTTCTTAATGATTCTGTAAAAGATATAATGGCTCCTCAAAAATTTTATGACAAATTGGAAAAAGTATATGTGTATTTCAGTTCCAGTACAGCTCGGTTGCAAGGAATTAACAGCTGTTCAAAAAATAACGAATGCATCACAAAAGCACTAAAGAAATTGTCAAACTTGGTGGTCATCCAAGTATGATTCCTTACTAGCAATAAAAAACAATTTCAAAAGTATTTCGCAGTTCATATCTCAAGTGATATTTATGAGTAAGAAGTCAAGTGAAAGAAACGAAGTCCTTGGTCTCAGGAAGCAGTTATAAAATTTTGAGTTTATTCTCCGTCTTGTGTTTCAAAGTAAAGTACTGGGAAGCATCAATGTTGTCTCAAAAATTTTGCAAAGTCCAAATACATATCTTTAGAAAGTAGCTCACCTATTGGGACAAGCAAAATTAAACTTATGTGAGCTAAAACACAAATTTGAAAATGTAGTGAGAGAAGCTACGGAGTTAGCACATCATTGGAACATTGAAGCAAAAATTACTTCCAAACGCTCAAATAAAGGATTAAAAAGATTTTTGATGAGCTTTTATCTGATGAAAGAATTGAAGACCCATTGAAAGCCTTTAAAATAAGGGTTTTGAATAAATCTCTTGATATATTAAAAGAACAGATAACTACTCGGTTGATTAGCATGAACAATTTTAATGAGTTATTTTAATTTCTTGCTCCTGCAGCAATAACAGAGCTACGAAATGAAAAGTTAAGAAAAGGCTACAAAATTGGTAGAAAAATACGATTTAGATTTATCTTTCGGTTTAATTAAACAATTAATAACCTTCAAAGCATTAATGACTACAGAAGTGAAAATGAAAAATATGGTAACTATTAAAGATTTAGCAAACATTTTATTCGTAAAAAACAGCTGGTTATCAAATAGCTTACCAGACTTGTGTACAGCAGTTCAGTTGTATTTGACGTTACCAGTTACATCTGCCAAAGGTGAAAGGTCGTTTATAAAGCTCAAGTTAATAAAAACTTTTTTAAGGAACAATATGACACAAACAAGGCTATGTACATTGGCTTTATTAAGCAGTGAAAATGAAGCATGTCAATACTCTTGATCTGAAAGAAGTGGTTAATAAATTCATGGCAATGATTCAAAGACGTTTTGGTAAACTATAAAGCATTCATCATTTCGAATATTTTGACAAGCCGAGAACAGATATTCAAGAATTTTGGTAGGTTAACATTTTTCTTCTATAATTTCTTGTATATATATATATATATATATATATATATATATATATATATATATATATATATATATATATATATATATATATATAATATATATATATATATATCAATTAACTAGATTGATACATTTTTTGGAGGAGGGGGGGGAAATTAGATATTTAAGTAAAACTAGTAATAATACATTTGGAAGCAGAATGTAACAAGATTTTTTTGAGAATTCGATTAAATTTTTATACAAAAAAGTGAAAAGTCTTTAACCCTTTGATGCCGAGTGAGTGATTCCGCTTATAAATAAAAAAAAATTTGTTTTTAATATCTTCATTAGACCTCTAATAAGGCGTTTTGATTTTTTTTTTTTTTTTTTTTTGATGCCCTATGCCCAAAAATAGGGTGATGCAATAATGCATCTCACGGCGTTAAGATCGTCATAACAAATAAACTGCAATTTCTTTTTATTCAAATTTAGACTTTTAGTAATTGAATATATATATATATATATATATATATATATATATATATATATATATATATATATATATATATATATATATATATATATATATATATATATATATATATATATTTTTTTATATATTTTTTTTATTTATATATATATATATATATATATATATATATATATATATATATATATATATATATATATATATATATATATATATATATACTATGATATATATATATATAATAATAATAATAATCCGTGAGCGATCATTGGAGTTAGTAGACCATAAGCGGTGGAGGGCTTTCAAAGCGAGGTGTGATCATTCCAATATCTAAAATATTTACCTGGAATGAAAACCAATAGAACAGTTTCTCTCCCTTGTAAAACACAAATATACGTCGCAGTTTATGCATTATGTTCATAGTTTTTATGCAATGCTTACAGCGTTTCCTTTCTTGACCCCAATCTTGTAAATGGTTTTACCTCATCAAGCCTTACAGACTGCAGGGCGAACAGCAACCAGCTTTCTCTTTTTCGAAATTTGTTTGGGAATTTGGAGATCTTCCTCTTTTATTAATTCCGGCACATATCAGCCCAGATGCTATGTCGCCCTTGAAGTTGCATAACTGGTAGAGCTTACCCTTTTGAAGTTTACGGCGGTATAACAGCCAGGCGTTTACTACTTTCAAGTCCAGCAGGTAAAAAAATCCTCACTTACCACTTCTTTGATTTAAAATCTGTCCTGTACAATTCAATTATTATGTCGGACAAATCGACGCCCCCCATATATTTATTGTACTCATTGGTGGCAAAGGGCAGTTAATTTCGATATATTTATTTCCTTTAGCGTCCCATCGACGGCATTTACCTACTAGATCCACACCCGCATAATTTGAAACAACATTTACAGACTTATTGTCCAACCCCTTTACTGCGATGCTGTCTGTCTGTCTTTTGTTCGACACAAGTATCGTAGTTTCCTCTACCTTCCAACTTTAGCTTCCTGTCTGCCTTCAAAATTCAGTCGATTTGGTCTAATTGTCGACAAACATAGCATTCCTCTCTTTCCTCCAAAGCAGTTATCAAGGTGGGGAGGCGAACCAATTGTCATAAATACCTTATAGTTCTAGTGTTGAGAATATCCTTTGTTAGTTCAAGAACATGTGGTGGATATACTAACTTTAGAGTCCCATCGACGACATTTACCTACTGGATCCACACCCGCGTCAATTTGAAACATGAACAGGCTTATTGACCAACCACTTCACTGCGATGCTGTCTGTCCTTTGTTCAACACAAGTATAGTAGTTTCCTCTACCTTCCAACTTTAGCTTCCTGTCTGCCTTCAAAATTCAGTCGATTTGGTCTAATTGTTGACAAAAATAGCATTCCTCTTTCCTCCAAAGCAGTTATCAAAGGTAGGGAGGCGAAACAATTGTCATAAATACCTTATAGTTCTAGTGTTGAGAAATATCCTTTGTTAGTTCAAGAACACATGCTGAGGATATACTAACTTTCGAGTCCCCATCGACAGCATTTACCTACTGGATCCACCCGCATAATTTGAAACATGAACAG
>JABUQX010014525.1:0-7500 GCA_015478945.1 Trachelipus rathkii
GTTATTATATATATATATTATGAGTTTTATTATATATATTATTATTTTTATTATTTATATATTTATATTTTTTATATATTTTATATATATTGAGATATTATATACTGATTTTATATTCAGGATATAGTACTAATTATCCTATATTTTTTTTTATTTGAAATTACGTTTATTATTTGCGTATTTTAATTATTTTTATTTTTATTTTCTAGTCGCTCGATGCTTTGAATTCGAACCGTAAAAGCACGTGGAAGACCGTGCTATTATTGTTTATTCTTACCTGAACTTTAAAATTTGATTCATTTTATTTTAATTAATTTTCTTCATTTTTATATTTTTAAACATTATTTTTATATTTTTCTTTATTTATATTTTAATAATTTATTTATTTTCATTATTTTTATTTTTATTTTTGGGATTATGTTTCGTCCAGCAACCTAACACGTGGCTTTTTACGATCCAAACATGCGCCTGCGCATCTACAAAGCAAGCGAGAGAGAGAGAGAGAGAGAGAGAGAGAGGAAAGAGAGAGAGAGAGAGAGAGAGAGAGAGAGAGAGAGAGAGAGAGAGAGGTAGTATATATATATATATATATATATATATATATATATATATATATATATATATATATATATAATATATATATATATATATATATATATAATATATATATATATATATATATATATATATATATATATATAATATATATATATATATTATATATAATTATATATTAAATTTTAATATATCATGATATTTCGGCCTTGACCTTGCCGGATACCCTATGCCCAGCCTACACTTAGCCTAAACCTGCACCTAACCTGACCTTACCTAACATAACGCTAACCTAACCTAACCTATACCTAACCTAACCTAACGCTAAACCTAACCTAACCTAACCTTAACCTTAACCTAACCTAACTAAACCTACACCTACACCTAGTGTACACCTACACCTAACCTACACCTATCCTACACCTGCACCTAGCCCCACCCCGCCTTGAGCTTATCCAGGTAACTGAAGCCTAGCCTTTGGTAGGGCTCTGTGCTAACATGAGGTCATGTAGGTACCTGACCTGTATGGATCTATCCTAACTTATTTCCATCCGTGGTCACACACACACACACACACACACACACACACACGCACACACACACACACACACACACACACACACACACACACACACACACACACACACACACACACACACACACACACACACACACACACACACACCCATACACTTACATTTACACTTATACACACGTACAAAACACACTAACAACCCTTTGGTCTTCCAGGGGACAATTTTGAGAATCCGAATTTTTCGGTCAACCTTTTGTATTCCAGGGTGCAATTTCGGTCTTGTAGCTTTTTGACCTTGTAGGTTTGATGTCTCAGCTTTGCGCCACTGATATATATATATATAATATATTTCGGTCAACCTTTTGTATTCCAGGGTGCAATTTTGGTCTTGTAGCTTTTTTGACTTGTAGGTTTGATGCCTCAACTTGAAGGTTCATTCTTTGATGACTCATCTATTGAATGAAGTCATCCTTTGATACCAACCTATATTGATGATTCTACTTTGATGACTCATCTTTGAATGGTTCCCAACCTCCTGAGCCTAGATCAAGAGTTTAAATATTAATGTCTACCCCTATGTTATAAGCTGCCCGCCAGGACGCAGCGTGATCTCTCCCCGCAAAGGCTGGAGGCCCGCACCCGTAGGTGCGACCCGCCGAGCGAATGAAAAATATATATACTATAAGTCATTCATTTTTATTTCATACTTAAACATTTCAAAGAATTTCTTTTCAAATATACTATGAGTCATTCATTTTTATTTCATACTTAAACATTTTTTATTAAAAACATTTCACATTTTGTACTATTACAGACCTATTAATTTTAACACATATATTTTATTAACATTATTTTACTTAATAACTTTTTACTTAATACTTTTAATTTATAAATTTTTAAAAATTGTATGTAAAAAGAAAAAAAAAAACCAGAGTGTCTGATAAATAAACATTTTATTTTACTACAACTGTACGAAATTTTATTAAAAACATTAACATTACATACCTTAAAGCAGTAAATCAGTAAAATCAATAGAGAGTGTTTTAACCGTAACACTAGGGGTATTAGTATGCTTTTGTTTTACTGCTTTACTGCTTTAACTCATGTTTACTGCTTTAACTCATGTTTTACTGCTTTAACTTATATGTTTTACTGCTTTACTTCTTTACTTATTAACTTACATACCTTTAAAGCAGTAAATCAGTAATCAATAGAGGTTGTTACCTAACATCAAGGAGGGATTAGTATGCCTTTTTGTTTTTTTACTGCTTTACTGTTTTTACTCATATGTTTTACTGCTTTTAACTCATGTTTTAACTGCTTTAAACCTTTCTGCTTTACTGCTTTAACTTTCTGCTTTACTGTTTTAACTTTCTGCTTTACTGTTTTAAGTCATATATTTATTTTGTTTTAATACTTTTTATTTATTTTTATTATTATTTTATTTATTTTTAATATTATTTTTATTATTTTTATTATTTTATTTTTATTATTTTTCTTACACTCACACAGATTTACTTACACTCACACACAGATTTACTTTCACCCCCAAAATTTACTTACACTCGCACACAGATTTACACACACACACACACACACACACACACACACACACACACACACACACACACACACACCCACACCCACGCACACTCACTTACACATATAACGTATAATTTTATTAAAACATTTTTGTTTTAATAAAACACGTACATTTATTACTCATTCAAATATAACTAAAATTATTTCAAAGTTTCTTAAACTTTCTATAATAAATCAATCATTATCTTTGAACAAAGAATTTATTATTAACTGTTAATACTTTTTGTTTATAATTTTATAACTATCAAGTTTTAAAATAACTTTTACTAAAATTTTATGAAATTTTATTAAAAACATATATTTTACGTACCTTAAAGCAATAAATCAGTAAGACCAGCCCCTAGCACCCCTCTACATCAAGCTATGCCACGTTTTGTTCTATTGACTTACTGCTTTACATCATCTTTAGCCATGTAATAGGTATGTAAAAATAACAAAATAAGTTCTTTCTCTGCTAACATAACATGTATTTATTAAAATCATTCAAAGTTTTTATTTAAAAATAACAATGTATTCACTTACATTTAATATTATTCACCTCTCGATGTTACTCAAAATATCTTCAAAGTTTTTTTTAAATAATTATTTTTTCTATGTACATTGACAATCCATCACGAGAAAACACAACAACCCGCACTCCTTACAGATACGAAACTGACCTCTCTCTGTAAAATGTGTTGAAATAACTACTTTAGGCCTAAATTAGGATAATGCTTTTTGTAACCCGGGGCGATTTAGAACCTAATTCCAGGTCAAATATATTTCAAACACTGACCTTTTTTCTGTAAAATGTGGTGCAATAACTACGTTAGGCCTAATTTAGGCCTAAATTTAGGGAAAAGCCTTTTTGTAGACGGGCTAAATTTTAATCCTAATACCAGGTCAAAGGTAATTCCAGTGTATAAACAAGAATCATTGTTATTAAATTATTTTATAATATCGTATATATAACATTATATACGGTAAGATACTTTAGGCAGGTAAAAAAGGAAATGTTTTCCTTACATGTGTTTGGTCGGGGTAATCCTTTTCTCTATATGACCTCGTATGTGGTTGGTCGAAAATTATTTTATCGTCTTTTAAAATTAACTTTGTTCTTTAAACTTGTTTTTGAGCAGGTGTGTTTTTTTTATTATCTTTTAGACCCAAACTCATTTTTAAATCATAGTCATTTTAGCTGTTAAGCGGTGCACAAGTTATCTGATTTGTATTAAAAGTGTTTTATTTTTACTAAGTGTATATCATATTTATAATAAATACTTACATTGAGGAATAATTATTAATTTCACTAGAATAAGATAATAATTAATTCACCTAGTTCATAGCTAACCAACCAGGGCTCATGCATGAGCCACCCGCAAAGTCCAAGCCACCCCCGCACCCGCTGGTGCGTCCCGCCGCGTCCCCGCCCGCCGCGTGCGCCCGCAGGCGCAATATTTCAGCGTTCAACCGGCCCGCCGCGTGCGCCCGCAGGCGCAATATTTCCGCTGGTTCGAATCCACCGGCCTGAACCGGTGGTTCGAATCCGCAGCCCGAAATAAAAGGTATCTTCATAGCCCGAACGTGGATGTGAGCGTATGTCAACCGGAGTAACCCGGGTTTCCGGTCCTTTAAGTACTAATTACCAGAGAACTCCCCATCCCTATTGGTAACGTGAACCTCTGTATGTTAAGGTTTCATACCTTCATCATACAATAACACCTGAAGTACATGCGCTTAATACACTGCGCTATGAGGACACCTACAGTTTTTTATCTTTATTACCTTTATACATTACACATTCTATGACTTTATATTTATATTTTAGTAAAATATACATATATTATAAAACAAATAGAGGGTATCAAAGTGACGCCATCAAGATGAGTCATCAAAGACTGAACACCAAAAGCTGAGGTACCAAAGCTAAAGTTATTAAAGTTAAGGAATCAAAGCTGAGGCAACAAAAGCTGAGGCATAATGCTGAGGCATTTATGCTGGGGAATCAAAGTTGAGGCATCAAAACTGAGGCCAATCAAAGTTGAGCCATCAAAAGCTGAGCCATCAAAGTTGAGGCATCAAAATATCGAGTGGGTGGGTGCGTGTAAGTGTATGTGTGTATGTGTGTGGTGTGTGTGTGTGTATGTTGTGTATGTGTTGTGTGTGTGTGTGTGTGTGTTCTAAATAATAATAACAATAGGCATGAAGTAAATAACACTAAGTATAATAATAAAATAAAATGTTTTAATAAATTATACGTTATATGTGTAAGTGAGTGTGCGTGTGTGTGGGTGTGTGTGTGTGTGTGGTGTGTGTGTTGGGTTGTGTTGTATGGTTTGGTATGTGTGTGTGCCGTGTGTGTGTGTGTGTGTATGTGTATTCTAAATAATAATAACAATAAGGCATAAAGTAAATAACACTAAGTATAATAATAAAAATAAAAAAAAAATGTTTTAATAAATTATACGTTATGTGTAAGTGAGTGTGCGTGTGTGTGTGTGTGTGTGTGTGTGTGTGTGTGTGTGTGTGTGTGTGTGTGTGTGTGTGTGTGTGTGTGTGTGTGTGTATGTGTGTTCTAAATAATAATAACAATAGGCATGAAGTAAATAACACTAAGTATAATAATAAAATAAAAATAAAATGTTTTAATAAATTATACGTTATATGTGTAAGTGAGTGTGCATGTGGGTGTGTGTGTGTGTGTATGTGTGCGTGTGTGTGTGTGTGTATGTGTGTTCTAAATAATAAGCGCCTGCGGGCGCACGCGGCGGGCGGGAACGCGGAAATATTGCGCCTGCGGGCGCACGCGGCGGGCGGAACGCGGAAATATTTCGCCTGCGGGCGCACGCGCGGGCGGGGGACGCGGCGGGGACGCACCAGCGGTGCGGGTTGGCTGACTTTGCGGTGGGGCCATGCTGGAGCCCTGGGTATAGCTTATGAACTAAGTGAATTAATTATTATCTATTCTAGTGAAATTAATAATTATTCCTCAATGTAAGTATTTATTATAAATATGATATACACTTAGTAAAAATAAAACACTTTTAATACAAATCAGATAACTTGTGCACCGCTTAACAGCTAAAATGACTATGATTTTAAAATGAGTTTGGGTCTAAAAGATAATAAAACACACACCTGCTCAAATACAAGTTTAAAGAACAAAGTTAATTTTCAAAGACGATAAAATAATTCTGCGAACCATATCACATACGAGGTCTATATAGAGATAATGATTCCCCGACCAATAACAAGTAAGAAAAACATTTCCTTTTTACCTGCTTAAAGGATCTTACCGGTCCAACATGTTTCAGTTTGAAATATATTTATAAAATAATAATAACAATGATTCTTGTCTATACGGGAATTACCTTTTGACCTGGTATTAGGATTAAATTAGCCCGTCTACAAAAGGGCTTATCCTAAATTTAGGCCTAAATTTAGGCTAACGTAGTTATTGCACCACAATTTAACAGAAACAAGGTCAGTTTGGAAATATATTTTGCCTGGAATTAGGCTTATAATCGCCCCGGGTTACAAAAAAAGGATTATCTAAATTTAGACCTAAGTAAGTTATTGTCAACACATTACAGAGAGAAGGTCAGTTTCGTATCTGTAAGAGTGCGGGTTGTTGTGTTTCTCGTGATGGATTGTCAATGATAATAAAGAAAACCCGAATTATTAAAAAACTTTGAAATATTTTTAGTTAACAATGATAATATCGAGTGAATAATATAAATGTATAGTGAATAATTGTTATTTTTTAAAAATAAAAACTTAAGAAAGATTTTAAATAAAATACATGTTATGTTAGCAAAGAAGAACTTATTTTGTTATTTTAATACTTATTCATGGCTAAAGATGATGTAAGCAGTAAAAGTCAATAAAACAAAACGTGGCATAGCTTTGTGCTTAGAGGGGTGCTAGGGGCTGGTCTTACTGATTTACTGATTTATTGCTTTAAGGTACGTAAAATATATGTTTTTAATAAAATTTCATAAAATTTTAGTAAAAGTTAATTTAAAACTTGATAGTTATAAAATATATAAAAGAGAAAATATTATACAGTTTAATATTAATTCTTTGATGCAAAGATAATGATTGATTTATTATTGAAGTTTTAAGAAACTTTGAAATAATTATAGTTATATTTGAATGGTAATATAAATGTACGTGTTTAATTAAAAACATAAATGTTTTAATAATTAATACGTTTATCTGTGTAAGTGAGTGTGCGTGGGTGTGGGTGTGTGTGTGTGTGTGTGTGTGTGTGTGTGTGTGTGTGTGTGTGGTGTGTGTTGTGTGTGTAATCTGTGTGGCGAGTGTAAGTAAAATCTTGTGTGTACAGTAAATCTGTGTGTGAGTGTAAGTAAATCTGTGTGAGTGTAAGTAAAAATAATAAAAATAAAATAATAAAAATAATAAAAATAATAATAAAAATAAATAAAATAATAATAAAAATAAATAAAAAGTATTGAAACAAAATTCCTAAAAATTTTCTTAAAAAAAATCAGAAAGTTAAATACAGTAAAGCAGAAAGTTAAAGCAAGTAAAGCAGCAAAGTTAAAGCAGAAACATGAGTTAAAGCATGTAAACATAGTTAAAATTACAGTAAAGCGTAAAACAAAGCATACTATCCCTTCCTTTGATGTTAGGTAACACCTCTATTGATTTACTGATTTACTGCTTTAAGGTATGTAATGTTAATAAATATGTGAGTTAAAGCAGTAAAACATATAAGTTAAAGCAGTAAAACATGAGTTAAAGCAGTAAAACATGAGTTAAAGCAGTAAAGCAGTAAAACAAAAGCATACTAATCCCCCCCCTTG
>JABUQX010014525.1:20000-21479 GCA_015478945.1 Trachelipus rathkii
TTAATAAAATCACCTGATTCTACTACAGCTGACGTAATGAATTTTCTTTTGGCCTCAGGCAGTGACATTAATAGGAGACTGAAGGCATAATAAATCTGCTAAAATAATGATTGATTTGTACTCTAATTAAAAAAGTAATGAAAAATATCCTGAATTGAGAAAACTAGCTTAAATCTATCTAGTTTTCCCTTCCAGCAGTGTTTGGACAAACACTTATATAGTGGCGCAAGATGGCGTATGAGGAAATAAGTGACTCAAGAGAGTGTATGAGGAAATAAGTGGCGCAAGATGGCGTATGAGCAAATATAATGGCGCAAGAGGTATGAGGAAATAAGTGACTCAAGATGGCTCATGAGAAAATAAGTGGCTCAAGATGGCGTATGAGGAAATAAGTGGCGCAAGATAGTGTATGAGGAAATAAGGGGCGCAAGATGGCGTATGAGGAAATGGCAATAAACTAAATAGTTATTTCTTTTCTTTTTATTTTAAAGTTTGCAACTCACGGGCATTGCAATATTCTAGGAGGGGAATTGCTCTTGGTAATTTATACCTAGGATCCAGACGAGAAATCGAACCCCAGCCCACTGTCTCGCAACTCTGTAGCTTTACCGATTCGTAATGGTAATAGAAAGTTCAATATTAAAATATCACTCCCTTTTAATAATGTTCCAATATTAACTGATATGCTTTAGTCTCTTTTTGTAATCGAATGGAGATTGAAATCGTGGTTGGACGAATGTGTGATGGAGGTTGAAGGTAATGGTTGGAGGAATGTGTAATGGAGGTTGGAGATCGTGGTTGGAGGAATATTTATGGAGGCTTGGAGATAGTGGTGAAGGAAGTTGTAATGGGCGTTGGAAATTGTGATTGAATGAATGTGTTATAGAGGTAGAAGATAGTGGTTGGAGATGTTGTAATGGAGGTTGAAAATCGTGGTTGGAGGAATGTGTGATGGAGATTGAAGATAATGGTTGGAGGAATGTGTAATGGAGGTTGGAAATCGTGGTTGGAACGAATGTGTGATGGAGGTTGAAGATAGTGGTTAGTGGAATGTGTAATGGAGGTTGGAAATCTCCTGCAATGATGTAATGAAGTAGTAGTTGGAGAAATGTGTGTAATGGAGGTTAGAAATCGTGCTTGGACGAAAGTGTGATGGAAGTTGAAAATTAATTTTTGGAAAGAATGTGTTAGGAGTTTTGGATATCGCTTTATTGGAGGAAATTAATATGTGAGTTGTGTTTCTCATCCGTCATCCTTGGTAACGCATTCGACCGCCTACCTAAACCTTTTTGCTTTTATCATTTGTAATAATTATGGGATCCTTACAGGACCACAATTATGGGGTATATTAAGAAGTTTAGGATTGCTTTAATCCTTACAGTAATATTCTATATTATTTATAAAATATTAAAATAAGCATGGGGAAGGATTCTGGAATCCTCGAGATATTGAAAATTGAGATCCTAAATCTTCCTCTCC
>JABUQX010014527.1:0-5000 GCA_015478945.1 Trachelipus rathkii
TTTATAGAAGATTTGTATAACCGTGAGAGAGTTTCAGCTTATTCTACGTAATCAATTTCATATATGTTTTTGAAGGGGCAAGCATCCCCCCATAGGGGATTACATGGTCATCGTAACGTTATCGCTTAACAGTGAGCTTTACGATATTAAATCCCTAAACGGGGTACCAAGGTTTGATGAGATACTTAGTGTACTCATAACTCTAGCCTCGCGCAGTGTGGCTGCGGTGCGGTTTGCAGGTGCGGTGCGGTGGCGGTGCGGTGCGGTGATCAGGTGCGATGTGCGAGTGCGGTGCGGTGTGGTTAGCGGTGCGAGACACGAGTACGCAAATATCCGGAGCGCGATAGCTGGATGGCTCGACCGGGTCGTAAGATGAAACCGAGCAGCAAGGACCTAGGGATGATACGGAGAAGATATTATCGGCTCAAAAAACATTGGATTCATTTTTTTTCGACCTACATAATATATAATATCAATATATAATAATTACATATATAATAATAATCATAATAATATTATATAATATATAATATAATAATATTAATAATAATACTAAATTAATAATAGGATGATATATAATAATATATAATATATATAAGATTCATCAGCTGTCTTCTCGATATTAATAGGTAAATAACTATAAAAATTCTTATATGCTTCCGATCTCACTCGGAATCGGAAGCGTCAAAGGGCGTAACCCAATTATTTACAGCATTTACCGATCTGGGCAGCTACCCCCTAGTACTACATCCCTAGAGACTTGAAAACTCGCCTTACATCAGGTATTTAATATACATCACCCCGAATACAAAGTTTCACAACGACTAGACTTCTAATAGTTTTCTAGAATCGATGTCCCCTAGACGAAAGTCCACATAACTATTCTCACTCTACTAACTGCTTTCAATCATATCATTAGCCAGATAAACAGTATTATCTAACAAATTCCTTAACAAAGCGACCAATCTATCAAAGATACCAGCATCTTGAAATATGAATTGATACTACATTCATCAATAGTGTCTTGCATATCAAATATAACACATCATTTTGAACTATGAATAAACGTGGACATTAGCAAATTCTCATGTCCAAATATCAATAAATAAAACTTATCGATCATAAAACAGATCCAAACGGAATAAACGATAACATAATTATTCCTGAACTAAAACATATACGTACCTCATAACATACCTGACATACTTTAAGCAGTGACATCAAACTGCTCCGACATTTAAACAAAGTATAGCAACTCTCAGATTCCCTAGCTATATGACAAAGCTGGGTAGGCTCTTTGGCAACAGTCGCATCATAAGGGCGATAGTGCAACACTGTAAGACTTATATTAATTATATATAATTATTATTCATTATATATTATATATAATTATTATTACATTTTATTTTATTATTATTTTTTATTATTATTATTATTATTAATTATTTTATTATTATTAGTAGTGTAGTAGTAGTAGTAGTAGAGATAGCTGTAAGTAAGTAGTAGTAGCTGACGTCCAAATAGTAGTAGTATTATATGATAATCATAAAAGTTTTAATAAACACTTTAAGAATTAGGTTGTTTACATCAAATTAAGGGGAGACGTTCGTAACAACTAAGACCCCCTACTTTTTTGAAAAGCAAAAATCATATTTATTCACATTTTTTATCATATCTAAAATTAGTAGAAAAATTCCTCTGGAACATCATGGTGTAATTATTTTCTAAAAAAATTCTAAAATAGTTTTTTAGATACAGATTTATTTGAGATTGATGTCGAACTAAAAAATTTCAATTTCAGTCAAAATTGAAATTCAGTTTTAGGATCAAAAAATGTTTTAATTTCTACGAAATAAGAGAATGAAAAATCTATTTCTTTAATCATATTCTTAACCTCTACCTCATTCTTTTCGAATTTTACTCCCAGTCAATAAATGGAGGCCGGAGCCGGAGCCGAGCCCGAGCCGGAGCCCGGAAGCCGGAGCACGGAGCCTGGGCGCCTGGGTATATTCTTCTTCTCTCCGATGAAATCAATTTTTTTAGATGATAAAATTTAATTGGCAGATAGATGTGCTGAACACGCATTTTCAAATAATACAAGATATCCTTAGTCCGATCCGGATTCGGAGCTTAATGTACAAAACGTTGTTACGTTAGCATATATTCATTAGTATGAATGATGCTTAGGTAAGGTAATGAATAATTTTTGTTAAATATTACGATGTTAATGTAAAAACAACCGTATATTTTAGAGATAATGTTTGAAAAAGAGTGAATAGGGTACGTTTTGTGGCAATGTTAGTTACTTTACTGTAGTTAAAAATGATAGGAACCTTTGTTAATGTTAGCTTGTTTATTCGTGATTAAGATATGTTAGGTTTTGTCGCTGTATATTATATTCTGAGTTCAGGTTAAGAGATATTTAAGCTTTATTGATGTGAAGACTTTGTACGTAGCATATATTCATTGTCGTGTGATCATTAGTTTAGGTTTATGATATATTTTGTTAAATGTTACAGTTAATGTAAAAATAATAATGATATGATAAAAAGATATGTTTGAAAAAAAAAAGGTGAGTAGTTACTTACTGTTGATAAGTATGGAACTTTGTTAATGTTAGTGGTTTATTCTTTTAAGGTATGTTAGGATTGTCGTTTTACATTATATTCTTATTCAGGTTTTATATGTTAGCTTATCGATGTGAAAACTTTGTTACGTTAACATATATTCGAAGGTTAGTATAAAAAAGAGAACTTATTTTTACCGCTATGTTTATCCAAAAGATACCAAACATAATGTCTTCAGTCAATAGATAAAAAAATCCAATAGCTCAATACCTCATAATGATTCAATTTAGGGTTGGGAGGGGTGTGCGGGCTAGTGGTTCGAATTCTGGTTCACAATGATTATCCTATTAGGGTTAATGTTAAAACCAATTTTTTACGTTATATATATGAAAAGGGTAAAATTTTATGTAAGAGCAAAAACTTGTTTTAAAGCAATATAAAACAAAAATAAATAAAAGCTTTGTGTATATGTTGAATACAGATATGAGACCTGAATAGTAGCTCGTAGATCAATGGTACCATAGATCATAAGTAGGGAGGGTTATGAGGGAAGGGAGGTTTGAGAGGGGAGAGCGGGGGGAAGGCTGGGGAGGCTGAGGAGGCTGGGGTAGGCCAGGGAGGCTGAGAGGCCTGAGGAGACTGGAGAGGCTTGGGAGGCCCCGGGGATGGTTGAGGAGGCCTGAGGAGCTGAGAGGCTGGGGAGGCTAGGGAGGGTGGGGAGGGTGGTTATGAATGTAATATAAAAACTTAAAATTTTTTAAGTATTATAAACTTAAAAAGAAATAAAAAAAATTTGGGTAATTTTTTATTTTAATTTTTTTTTTAAATTGTTTTAATTTTTTTTTCTGTATCGAGATACATCATAAGAAAGATGTCGTTCTATGTTAATATTTCAGCTTTGGGGGCCGAAGACCCCTTTGGGTGTGTACGGCTATTTAACACCATATATATGATGTGGGTACCTTATATGAGGGGGTATACCAAGTTTCGTCGTTCTATGTCAATATTTCAGGTTTGGGGCTGGAGCCCCCTCTTGGGTTGTGTACGGCTATTTAACCCTTATACGATATGTGTACCTTATATGAAGGAGGTTATACGAGTTTCAATGCCTTCTAACTTCGATTTTCTAGGTTGGGGGGTAAGAATCCCCCCGTGGGGTGCTCGGTGGTCATATTCGTCTCGTCTACAGCGTGGGATCACCCTTATATGAGGGGTGTATACCAAGTTTTCAGCCTTCTAACGGTCAATTTTCAAATGTTTAGGGGGGCTAGCTATCCCTCCATGGGGCAAATGTCCGGTCGCTCGTAACCTCATCCTACAATGAAAACACCTTATATGAATATATGTATTTCGATAGTTGTGTCTGTGCGTGTTCTGCTATCGTCGTTCTATGTCAATTTCCTATGATTGAGGGGTCACCCCCCCCCATCTGGGGTGTGTACGGTTATATTTAACCCCATATACAATGTGGGTACCTTATATGAAGGGTATATACCGAGTTTCAATCGTTCTACGTCGATATTCTAGGTTTGGTGGGCCAGAATCCCCCCATGGGTGCTCATGGTCATTTCAGCTCGTCTACAGCGTGGATACTTTACGAGGGGTGTATACCAAGTTTCAGCCTTCTAGGTCAATATTCAATGTTTTGGGGGCTAGTATCCCCCCTTGGGGGAGCACCGTCATGTAAGCCCCTCATCTACAATAATAGTATACCTGTTTATAACTGAAGATTGTATAAACGAGTTTTCAGGCTTTCTACGGGATTCATATTCATATCGTTTTGAGGAGGCCAAGGGATCCCCCCCAATGGGGATCTTCGACCATGTAACCTCGTTAACAGTGAGCTTACGTTAATCCCTAAAAGGGGTACGCAAGTTGATTAGAGAACACCTGATGTCTCAACAACATAGCCTCGCGTGAAGAGTGCTCTTTGTGTGTCAAGTGTGCGGTGCGTGGGCGAGTTGACGGTGCGAAGTGGCAGGTTAGCGCTTGTTGACGGTGACGGAGCAGAATGTGGTGCGGTGCGGAGAGACAAGATCGTCGCGAACCGGAGGGTCGAGAGCTGGAGGCGTGAAAGCACAGGGGCTTGGAGATGAGAACACGAGGAGGCAGCAGAAGGACCTAATGGGGATGAAGGGAAGGCGTGCTTCAATAAAAACATGGATTCAAAAATATCTTTTTCGAACGCGGGGTAATCATGATAAATATAATTAATAATAAATAATAATCCAATATATAAATAAATAATAATCAATATATAAATCAATAAATTTATATAAATAAAAAATAATAATAAAAAATAAAAACTAATAAATATATTATATAATATTATACCAATAAATAAATAATAAATATATTGAATCAAAAATAAGATTCATGGTATCTCGGGACAGGCTCCCACATTCCTAATGTCAAGGTATCAAATAACAACTT
>JABUQX010014527.1:10000-12500 GCA_015478945.1 Trachelipus rathkii
GTGAACCTGGGCCCTAGCAGATGTCCGCGTAAGTGTTTGACGACCACGCCATGATGGACTAAAAGTAAAGCGCGAGAATTGTTCCTGTGGTGAATATATCATCCACCCAACAGGAACCACGACACACTCTAACCGTCCACTCTCGGGCGTAGCGACAAACAGGCACCGCCGAGTGAAATACTTTATAACCGGAGAATATATTGTATGTATAAACAAACTGCTACAGAATTCAATGCCAGTGTGTAGTAGCTATTTAAAAATAACCCTAAGCTAATTTCATACTGCTGGATGTGAACCTGAGCCCTAGCAGATGTCCACGTAAGTGTTTGACGACCACGCCACTTTTTGTCGCTACGCCCGAGCGTGGACGGGTAGAATGCTTCGTGGTTCCTGTTGGGTGGGTGATATATCCACCACAGGAACAATTCTCGCGCTTTACTTTTAGCCATCGTGGCGTGGCATCTCGCGTCAAACACTTACGCGACATCTGTTAGGGCCCAGGTCAATCCCCAGCAGTGTTGAAATTACTTTAAAGGGGTTGATTTTTGTAATACCTATCACGCGTGAGTTTGTATCAGTTTTATACATTTACAATAATCCCGGTTATAAAGTATTTTCACTGCGCGGTGCCCTGTTTGGCGCTACGCCCGAGCGTGGACGGGTAGAGTTGCGTCGGTTCCTTTGGTGGATGATATATTCACCACAGAACAATTCCGCGCTTTACTTTTAGGTCCATCGTGGAGGGTAGTCTGAAACACTTACGTGGGACATTCTGCTAGGGCCCATTTCACATCCAGCAGGTGAAATTACTAACGGGCGTTATTTTGGAATAACCTATTCACACTGCACTTGAATTGTAGCAGTTGTAATTACATTACAATTTATTCCCCGGTTACTAAAGTATTTCAACTCCTGCTCGGTGCCCTGTTGTCGCTACGCCGAGCGTGGACGAGTAGAGTGCTTCGTGGTTCCTGTTGAGCGGTGGTATGGATATATCACCACCAGAACAATTTCTCGTGGCTTTAACTTTTAGCCATCTTGGCGTGGTCGTCAAACACTTACGCGGAATCTGAGCTAGGACCCAAGGTTCACATCCGAGCCATGTGAGATACTTAAGGGTATTTTTTAATACTATCACACCTGCGTTGAATATTTAGCAGTTGTTATACATACAAATATTCCCCGGTTAATAAGTATTTCACTCTGCTCCCGGTGCCCATGTTGTGTCGTACCCGAGCGTGGACGGGTAGATTGCGTCGTGGTTCCTGTTGGGTGGGTGTATATTCGACACAGGAACAATTCTCCGCTTTACGTTTTAGTGCCATCGTCTGGGTGGTCGTCAAACACTTACGTGGACATCTGCTAGAGCCCAGGTTCAACATCTCCAGCAGTTGTGAATTACTTAAAGGGTTATTTTTTGAATACCTATCACACTGCGCGTTGAATTGTAGCAGTTGTTATACATCCAATATATTCCCCGGTTATAAAAGTATTTTCACTCTGCGCGGTGCCCTGTGTTGTCGCACGCCCGGAGCGTGACGGGTTAGGTGCGTCGTTGGTACTGTTGGATGGTGATATATTCTACACAGGAACAATCTTCGCGCTTTTACTTTTAGGTCCATCGTGGACGTCGTCAAACACTTACGCGGGCATCTGCTAGGGCCCAGGTTCACATTCCAGCAGTGTGGAAATTACTAAGGGGTTATTTTTGAATATATATATATATATTCCTATCTATATATTATATATATATACTATATATATATAAATATATATATATTTATATATTATTTATACTAATATATAAATTATTAAGGGGTTATGTATAATATATATATATATATATATATACAATTACATACACATTTACACACACACACACAAATCACACGAGCATACGTTCATGACGAAGTCATGAACGTACGGGAGTCGTTATTTACATATACATATACATTTATATATACATACACATTTAAACACTCACACATACACACCATTACATATACATATACGTCTATCTGTCTGGCTTCACCCTCACCCCCTTTCGCCTCATCTGTGTCTGTCCCTGTTGTCATGGTGTCTTCGCTTGCCCCTCACCCCCTTTCGCCTCCCCCAACCCCTTTCGTTTGCTCCGCACCACGCGCACCGTCGGTTGCCTGGGCCTTCTCGCAGCTTGACCATCACCGCCGCCGTCCGCACCGCCACCGGAGCAGCTCGCTCTTGGGTTGTCATGTCAACTTTTGCTCGTCATCGAACATGAAGGGTTTTTTCCACACTCCCCCTTTTCTCTGTTTACCCCTCTCTATAAGAGTAAAATAGGAGAAGGCGAACACGAACCTTCTCCTTTTTTGCGCCTTCCAGTGTCCAGGTCAATTGTAAGTGTTTAAGCCTTAGAGCTGGAAGACCCATATCCGGCTATATAAGAAAATTTCTTTAAATAATATTATCTCATAATATATATATATATATTATTATTATTATTATTATATATATATATATA